>ML331740.1:0-25113 GCA_005239505.1 Nicotiana paniculata
AGGACCCAAAGGTCTCTTCCTCAATCAACGGAAATATGCCTTGGATATCATTTCTGAGGTCGGGTTACTCAGGGGTCGTCCAATTGGCACCCCGATGGAACAGAACCATCGACTAGCTTTGTCACGTAGCCGCTTTGTTGATAATCCCGAGAGCTACCGACGTCTTGTCGGCCGATTGATCTACTTGTGTTTTACTCGTCCTGATTTGTCTTACAGTGTTCATGTCTTGTCGCAATTTATGCAACAACCGCGAGCAGACCACTGGGATGCTGCTCTAAGAGTGGTCCGGTACCTCAAGGGAAGCCCGGGCCAAGGTATTGTTCTTTCTTCGACTTCGGATCTTAAGTTGTACGGATGGTGTGATTCTGATTGGGCTGGTTGTCCGTTAACTTGAAAATCACTCACCGGATGGTATATCTCAATAGGAGACTCACCGGTCTCATGGAGAACGAAAAAGCAAAATGTTGTTTCTCGATCATCGGCTGAAGCTGAATATCGGTCTATGGCTATGACTATGTGTGAATTAAAATGGCTTCAGAGTATTCTATCAAGTCTGGGCATCCAACACCATTCTCCCATTCGTCTTTCTTGTGATAGTCAATCTGCACTACATATCCTCCGCAATCCAGTCTTCCATGAAAGAACAAAACATATTGAGATAGACTGTCATTTTATTCGAGATGAATTTGTCGGAGGCACCATCCGCCCGATTTTTGTTCGTACGACTGCACAACTTGCCGACATCTTTACGAAAGCTTTGGGCAAATCACAATTTGAGCTCTTACTTGACAAGTTGGGCATTCGTAATCTTCATGCTCCAACTTGAGGGGGGGTGATAAGGAAACAAAAGTAAATAAGGAATATTCTAGATTTGTATATTTCCTATGTTATTTAGGAGTAGGTTACAATTAATTAATTGTATGGGTTTAGGAAAACTTAGCCAATTAGGTTTAGGTTTCCTAGTCCATTAGGTTTAGGTTTCCCAATTAGTTTAGGTTTTGTCTTATTTCTTTGCCTATAAATACTTGTGGAATCAATGAGAAGGGATGAGAGATTTCACCCCAAAACTTGTCTTGTCTTGTTCTTCATTATTTCTTAGCATTCTATCAGAAATAGAGAAGGTAAGGGACCGCTTTCCTTGTTCAAGCCGGTATTGTTTGAGTAAGTAGTAAATTGTTGAAAAGTGAATTAACCAAAGTATTTGGTGTTNAGAGAAGGTAAGGGACCGCTTTCCTTGTTCAAGCCGGTATTGTTTGAGTAAGTAGTAAATAAGTGAGAAGTGATGAATTGGCCAGGAGGAATAAAGCTTATTTCAAGTACTAATAAAAGTATTCATTACAAATATTTGTACGCGTGTAACGAAAAGTATATCAATAGACCTAGGAACACATAAATTTTCCTCAATCGTTTCAGACATAAATTTTCTTTTTCCAATTTCATATGAACCTCACTACATGAAATCGTAGTGATATGTATTTTGGAACTCATTAAAGAAAGTAGATCGGATGGACTTACCATCGAATTTCAGCAATATCACCATTTAGAACTTACAATAGTAGTAGAAGTAGAACCTCAATGCACGAACATCAACAGTCATATTATTTATATTTTTTAGGCGAACAGTGCTTTTTGAGGAACAAGTCTTAGCGTGAAGGCAAAATGAACACTCAGTAGTTCCATGACTGTAAGTAGGTATATCCTTACAACAGGGAGACAGTAAAAAATATATCAATTTTGTCTCACACTACAACATTATGCATATATAGCTACGAATTCTTAGCTACGAATATAAAATTTGTAGCTATTACATATTAATAGCCATAAAAATTAGAGTTTCGTGGCTATTCACGTATGCTTTTGATTAAAATTATTGATATTGGAATTCAGACACTGATTGAAATCACACCAGAAAAAGAACTAGAGTTAACAGAAGCAATCCCATCACAATCTCATAACATTCATCTCATATATTGCCTTATGAATCCTTTTATAAGGCAGACCATGAATTGAAAATTTGTACTAAATTTCTGTTGTTCATGCATAGATTTTCATTAAACAAAAAAGCATAAAAATTAACATACTTTAAATGGGAGGACAAGCAACAAAGCTCAGGCCATTAACGGCAATGCCATGAGCAATGGCTAAAGCTCAAGTTTTGAAATTCTCAACTGATCAAATAAGAAAAAGTATTAACATTAAACACCACTATATATTAATTGGGAGGACAAGCCACAAAGCTCAAAACAACCTCTCAAATATATTAACCATTAATTTCTCAGTAAAAATTTCAGTAACTCACCTTAAAACAGTGGCACCAAACGCCACACCGCATAAACCATAAAATAGAAAGAAAAAAATGACTCATCTTTAACACAAAAGCCCAACTGACCGAATAAAGAAGTAGTCAATTGGAGAAGGCAAAATTGGTAGGGAGAAAGAAGCATAAGAGAGAGTAGTAGTTCACAAACAGTGTAAGAGAATAGTGTGTGAAGAAAATAGAGTGGGAATAATATTATAGTGAGGTATTTAAAATATAATGTTATTTTTTTGAAGGTGTAGTAGTCTTTTGACAATATCAAATTATAATAAGTAATTATAATATTGCTCCGCTAGGATATTATCTTTTATCCCATTAAGAAAATTGGTGTTGTTATTACTCATTTGTTCTTATTATTTACCGTGATTATTATTTCTAGACGGGATATTCTAAATTAGTATATTAGTTGCTGTAGTGAGGGAGGACATCACGAGATCCCATTTTTAGTAGCTGAGATCTTTCGTATATTTGTCTATGCTTGATTTTGTATTTCTCACTTACATCACTCTAATCCATCTGGCGATTTTGTCAGGGATATAATAGATATGCCCTAGATCAATTCTCATACTTGATGATTTGAATATATTTTTGTGAATGTTAATTGATAATAATATTCTGACATGAATTCTTTGTGATATATAAGATAAACATGTTAGAAGTATGTTGAATTTCGTTTTTATGTCTAGTGCTTGTTCGAAACATAATTTCTAAATTATTTATTACATGTGATGTAAATTAATTTAGGACTAAGCATGTAGACAACTTGAACTAAATTCATGTGCTATAAAAGATTTGATCTTTATGTTATTAAAAAAATATTTTAATTACAATTCCCTCTTACTAAAATTTGGGTTCTTAAATAATAAAATATAAGATATCTTATTGTAAAGCTATCCATCAAAAGCAATAATTTTATTTATTTCTTGTTTATAAGGAGCGGCCTGACAACCAGGAGACTTATAGTTCGAGAATATGTTAAAAGTATTTATTGAAATTATATGCATGGATTGGAAGAGTTATTTAATTTACACTAGACGCCTGGACTACCCGAGGGGGTATAAAATTTAATAAGTTCTTTGCTTTCATGATGGTTGAACTCAACTATGCCAATAGGATCGACCTGACTACCAGGGGACTATTTGACATATAGTTATTTAAGAAAATTGTATGGGGATACAATTGGTAAGAGTACCTACCTTTAAAATATATGTGAGAAACGACTTGACTTCCAAGGGGTTCATGCATATTGTTAACGGATTCGTTTACTCCACTAACAGAAATAATGATTTCTTAAACTATAATGAGGGTAATAGTTTAAAATAATTAGTGAAAATATAATTTAGATAAAAGTCCATGTCTTTATGATATGTAAATATGTTCTTATATTATTACTTTTTCTTTTCTATATTTTAGATTTCTCAATGTCTGTCATATCACTGTGTGATATACTTGAGACCAACAAGTTGGTAGGACCAAACTTTGATGACTGGTATATAAATTTGAGAATTGTTCTCATGCATGAAAAGCTCATTCATGTAATCGATAAGCCAGCAAAGATAGTCCCACTAGAGAATGATGTTGAAGGCACCAAGGTTTATCGGAAATACTTAGAAGAATGTCTTGCTATTAAACACATTATTCTCGCTTCTATAAGTTCTGAACTCCAAAGGAAACATAAAAATATGGATCCAACTGCAATAATTGAATATCTTAAGAAGATGATTGATACACAGTCGGACATTGAAAACTCTCCAGTTGGACCCCTTGTCAATCATGTGATTGTTCTTACGCGAAGAACAAGAGAAGTTGGGGTACAAGCTTGGTAAAGAGCTTGCTGAAGATTTGATCTTGCAGTCAGTATGTGATGCTGAATGTTTTCACGGTAAGAAGAAAAGGCATTGGAAGAGAAACTGCAAGGAGTATCTTGCAACTCTAAATGCAATCCTTCAGTTGGTCTCGATGTGGATACGCATAAAGTCTTCGCACTACCAAAGAAATTTTGAAACGATACTCTCTTCACCAGGTACGTCTTAGATCCGATCTTTGACATGTGAATAAATTTTAAACACGAAAAGATTTGTCTAGGATTGTTATTGTCTTCATGTTACAAACATCTATATGCAATCCTTCAGATTTAAGTTTTAATCTGAAGCTTTGTGGAACTGTTCGTAGTCATCGGAGTCACAACAATCATTTATTTCAGAGCTGTTCCTTTTGAACTATTTCTTCTCCTCTCAACCCATTTCAAATCTCATTTTATACTTTTATAATTCATCAAAACGACATACATCAAGAAATGAGTTGCTTCCTACAATCCATGATACACAAAACTTAAGTACTTTTGCAGAATTGAAAAGGATACTACAACCAACATAGGTAATCAAGTAGCAACGGGGAGCCGACGGTCTGATCCCACCTAGCAGCGACTACCGACAAACTGGAGCTTAATCTTTTTAAGTGTTGAAAGAGCATCTTCCATGTTAATTCTTGCATCAGGTGTCATTAAAGTGCATCTCAAAGCTAATTCCATGATAGATAACACACACTGCATCTTCACGTTGGTTTGTTCATCCCCTGGCTGTACCAGATTAGCATCCACCACCTTATGAATTCCAATTGGAAAAGAATCACTAACCCAACGTCGTATGCTCAGGTCTCCACTAAAAATCTCATCACTCGGTCTCATTCTTGTAAACGTCTCCATCATCAGAATACCAAAACTATAAACATCGCAACTCGTAGATACTATTCCATCTTGTCCATACTCTGCAATCACGGCCGATAACAACATAAAAGGTTCCTAGTTAGCGAGGAATAAGCTGAAACAAAGAATGGACCAACTTATATCAAGGGAAAAATTGTTTTGGAGATACTAAGGATATGACGAAGATATAAAAGTTACTAATACCTGGAGCAATATATCCAATGGTTGCAATTGTCCCCGTTTGAACAAATGTCTCTCGTGCGCCTAACAGTTTTGCTATGCCAAAATCACTGACATGGCCGACCATTTCTTGATCTAGCAAGACATTGCTAGGCTTCAAATCACAATGCACCACAGGTATTGAGCAACCATTGTGGAGATAGTCAATTGCAGATGCAACATCTATCATGATATCTAACCTCTGCAACATGTCCAAGAAAAAGTTATGACAGTAAAGCAATTTTTCAAGTGTCCCATTGGGCATGTATTCCAATACTAAGGCCTTGAAATCGGGATTTGAGCAACTAGTGATGACTTTAGTTAGATTTCGATGGCGGAGGTTGCGTAACACCTCACATTCTGTATCAAAACTTTTGAATGCACCCTCCATTTGCACTTTGAATACCTTTGCTGCGAAAAGGGTGTCATCCTTGAGTATTCCTTTGTAGACCATGCTGAAACTCCCATTACCAAGCAAGTTGCTTTCATTGAATCCTTCTGTTGCTTGTTCAAGTTCGTAATAGGAAATCCTTTCATGCCCTTTTACCAAAGACACATCTGTTTGAACTGCATTCTTCTTTATCTTTCGCAATCTTAGATATGCATATGCAAGAGCTACAAGAAATAGCATACCCACTCCCAAAAGGATGCACAAAACCAAGATTGTGTTTTTCCTCTTTGATCTCTTGGGAGATTTGATGACGCATGGTGACACATTTAACCTAGAATCACCACAGAGTGCATCATTCGACAAGAAAGATTGACTTACGGCATTTACAAAAGGACCACCAGTCGGTATCTCTCCCCTGAGTTTATTGAACGAGACGTTCAAATATTCGAGATTCACAAGAGCTTCTAATGACTTTGGGATTTCTCCGCTAAGACTGTTATAACTCAAATCCAAGAATTCCAAAGCCAACATTTTTCTAGATGAATCTGGAATAGGACCATCTAATCTATTATGTGCTAGAGAAAGTACAATAAGTTTATCTAGACCCTCTAGAGTGCTAGGAATCTTTCCAGTAAAATTATTTTTTGACAGATCAATGACTGCTGCCGCCTTCAGATTTCCAACCTCATTAGGAATTTTTCCACTTAATAAATTAGATGAAAGATTGAATTCTATGAGATCCTGAAGGTTCCCAAAGCTTGCAGGTAAGCTTGAATTCAGCCTGTTGTAAGCTAGAGAAAGCATCCTCAAACTGGTAACTTTTCCTAAGCATGGTGGCACGGAACCAGAAAACTGATTTCCTGATAAGTCTAATGCACCAAGATTCTTTAAATTGCAGATAACATCAGGTACGGTTCCTTCTATCTTATTATTTTGTAGGTAAAGTTGTTGAAGGTTTATCATGCCTTGGATTGTACTTGGAATATGTCCGGTCAACTCATTGTCAAGCAGGCTTATCCTTATCATTCCAGTAAGATTACCAATTTCGTGAGGAATGATGCCCTTCAGTTTACTACCATGACCTTCAAATATTTGCAAAGAGTCGGAAAAATTCCCAACAGATGACGGGAAAACACCATCCAATGGATTCTCGGAAAAACTTAGTTCTCTTAATTTCCTACAGTTACACAAAGATGTCAGGAAGCTCAATTCTGAATTGCTGAAAAAATTATTTTGCTGCAAGTTTAGATCTTCAAGGTATTCTAAGCTACCAAGTGACTCAGGAATTGGACCTGTGAAACTATTGATTCCAAGATCAATTCCCGTGAGTCTTGATGAATTTGAGATAGAAGCAGAGATAAAACCAGTCAAAGAATTATTAGCACAGTTGAATTTTTCTAGGTTGGGCATTCCACGGCCTAAATCTGATGGTAGAGTTCCAGAAAGTCCATTTCCTTCAAGTGCTATGTTCTGTAGTGCTGATATGTTGAAAATGCTTGTAGGGATTGAACCAGTAAACACATTATGGGCTAATCCCAGCATCTGCAGTTTCTTAAGATTACCTAGCTCCACTGGTATTTCTCCTGTCATGTGGGAATATATATGAGTACCTATTTAGGGGAAGGGAAAAATGGAAGAAAATTTGAGATTTTTTGTAAGGAAATATCATACTACTTACCTTCCAAGTGCTGAAATCCAAGATATAGTTTTGTTAGAGCTGTTAAGTTGGCTAACTCTCTTGGTACAGTTCCGGTGAACTTATTGTGAGACAATGACAAGATTTGGAGATTTCTGCATTTTTCTAAGTTTGGTGGAATAAAGCCATCCAAATGGTTGTCTGTGAGGTAAAGCCCTTCCAAGTTTTGAAGACGGTCACATATAGTTGTTGGAAGCTTACCAGTAAGGTTGTTTCCAGCAAATTCAATGAATTGCATTGTTGTAATGTTAAAAATTGATGGTGGTATAGAGCCAGTAAGCCGGTTGTGTTGCAGGTCTAAGAAAGTCATGTAACGAAGATCACCGAGTTCCCAAGGGATCTTTCCTGTCAATTGGGGGGAATATGTATGAGCACCAATTTGGCGGAAGAGAAAGAAAGGAAGAAAATTTCAGATTTCTTGCAAGAAAATTATCATACTATATACCTTCCAACTGCAAAGCTCCAAGCTGTAATTCTGTAAGTGCTGTTAAGTTGGATAACTCTCTTGGTATAGTTCCTCTGAACTCATTGCCAGACAATGACAAAAGTTAGAGCTTTCTGCATTTTTCTAAATTTGGTGGAATAACACCATCCAGGTGGTTACCTGAGAGATAAAGCCCTTCCAAGTTTGGAAGACGGTCACATATAGTCGTTGGAAGTTTACCAGTAAGATTGTTACCGGTAAGAGCAATGACTTTGATGCTCGTAATGTTAAAGATTGATGATGGTATAGAGCCAGTAAGCCAGTTATCTTGTAGGTCTAGGATAGTCATGTCAAAAAGATTGCCGAGTTCTCGAGGGATTTCTCCTTCGAGATAATTTCTTGACATACTCAACATCTTTAGCTTTGCTAGATTGGAAAGGGAAGATGGGATTCCTCCCGAAAACTTGTTCCCGAAAAGGTACACAGACCGAAGGTTTGGTAACAAGCTTAGAAACGACGGAATGGCGCCACTGAAGTTATTGCTGGCGACGTAAATCCTTTTCAGCCTCTGCAAATGGGCCAATTCTTGTGGAAAATTTCCATAGAAACTATTGTAACTGATGTTGAGGGAAACAAGAAATGAGAGGTTTCCAAGGTGTGGAGGAATGGTACCATGAAGTTGCATGCTAGAAATGTTTAAAGCTGTGACTCGATGGTGGCGGGAGCCGCAAGTGATTCCAATCCAACTACAAACAGGGCCAGAAGAAGACCAATTGCTTGCTAAGATGTTGTTAGGATCAGAAGAAGAAACGTGGGATTTCAAGGCAAGAAGAGCTGCTTCATCGGTGTTAATATTGGGAAATGTAGCCAGTGAAGTATAGTCATGAAGCAGAATGAAAACTACAAGAGCAAAGAGAAGCTCGCAATTTCTGCCCATAACTATAAAAGCCAGGTTTCCAAACCTTTTCCTATAACAATAATGGATAGTGATAACAATATATACTATTCGTCCGTTGAATCTATTTCTTTTTTTGGTTTTCCAAAAAAGATTGACTCATTTCTAAGTTTGGTAACAATTTAGCTTAAGCTTACAATTCTACTCTAAATGAGAAACTTTTATAATCACACAAATACTCTGGCCCCTATTTGACTTGTTTAGGACCACAAATTCCAAAAATCGTTTATTTTTTCTTAAACTTCGTGTTCAGTCAAACAAATTCAACTACAATACAATTCGAATTAGTGAAAGTCAGTCAACTTCTTACCCCATACCCTACCACTGCCGGGACACTTTTTGACTTGTCAGGGCCACAAATTTATTAGGTAAGGAAGAGTTGACGAGTGAAGTGGAACTACTGAGTACTAACTTTAGAAGTGTAAAGCATTTTGTGGATTTGCCAAAATGCTTTTAACGATGATTAAATAACAGATGCCGTCTTTAAATGATCTATTTAATTATATCGAATTCATCGCATTACCAATATACTATCGTTAGTCTCTCGACTGTGTTTTGATTAGACTTCTGTTGTGAGTAGGAAGAGTTTGTAGTAATGAAAGTCAGTCAACTCTTCTCCTAGTCTGTCTCTCTTTTATTTCGTGACATGGTCGTGGTCGTGGTCGTGGTCGTGATCGCGGAAATTTGGGGAAAGATAGTGAAATACTAAAACAAACATCATTTGCTATATCTGTGGGCTTTCCAGAGTGTTTTAAGAAGAGGGTCAGCTACCCAGCAAACTTTCATAATTAAATACTGTTTGTTACTGTATAGGTAGATCTGATTGTGAAAGACAGTCATGGTTTTTAATGACATTCACATTATCTTCAAATGTAATTTGCAGTTAATGAATCTAGCTGTGAATAATTTTCAAGATAAACCTCTGAAGAGCCCAAAATTACGAATAAATAAAGACAAGAAGAAAATGTCGAAGTAAAACCGAGTCAAGATCATATATGTGTAAACACGCTGCTTTATTGAGGACTGGAAAATGAAGATGGTCGTTACGTCTCGCGTTTTCGTACGTTAATGTTCTGTCGTAAGTTAATCGATGTAAGTTCGGGAATAAAGTTATTTTGGGATTATAAGTATTATACTATTTCAAATACGTAATGAGTAAAATTCGTGAAGGAGAGAAGGTAAGCAAATAGAAGAAAATGAGTTTCGTCGAAGTTTGACAATTTAAAATAAAGTACGGTCCAAGTTATAATACTTTGTATTTATGGACTAGTGTCATACAAAGTATTATATAACCACGATAGTATGATGTATAAGATGTATTAAAAATAAATAATATTTTAAATTGAGATAATTCTTAATTATGTGGGTACTCAGTTAATTATTAAATATTGAGATATTACCTATGAATATATAAGATAATGGCTAAATGTGGCAGCCCCTCCATTATAAATAGGTGACTAATGACCTTAATTGAAAGGTGGCATCATAAATGTAGTACGTGTAAGTCATTTAGCATTTGATTTCATTGAACTTAAAAGAAACAAAAGTAAGATCTTATAACCATTTTTCTTAATTCAACCATTTCAAACAGAACACTCCATCTTCCAAGCTTTCTGTAAAAAGTCTTATAATATCTTCCTAATTTAAGCAATTCCAACAGACGCTACAGTAAGTTTTCAACAAAAAAAAATTTGCAACAAAACAATTCCAACAAGAGTTATTAGCATCTTAACAACGAAAATTTTTGTGGTTCTAAAAGAGTACGGTATAACTTTTTCTAAGAATATTATACGGATTTTTCCTTACTCCGGGTATATTAAGGCTAAGCTCTTTCTTCATTTTGGCATGATCTCGTAATTATACGAGTTTGATAACGAGGCACAAAGAAAAATTCATATCCCGGAATTTACGTATATTTTTCTAGTCTTGTAAGTTACAATATTCTCCTTATCGGGACATCATATTCAATTAAGTATTTCCTTCTTTTTTCCAGTCATGAGAGAAGAGAATCTATATATACAGTATTACAGTATTTTCATTACCATCGAGCTATAATCGATGGGCAGGCCCCTATTGGGCAACCTCTGATCAGATGGTAAGTTATCTACCGAGTCTACTATGGCCGAGCGCCTATGAGTGAGCCCAGTTGGCCGAGATACAGAGCTTAGTATGGTCGAGCGCCTATGAGCGAGCCTACTACGAGCAATTTTATATATATATATAGGGTCGGACATCTATTTTACTTATTATATTGAGAGAATTGAGTCAGTATCAGCAGGTAAGCATATGTTCATATTATCAGTTCAGTTTCAGCTTTCTGTATAATGCCTTACATACTCAGTACGTTATTTCGTACTGACGTCCCTTTCTGGAGGCGCTACATTTCATGCGTACAGGTTTAGACAGACAGACGGGTAGACCTCCTCAGTAGGTGTTGCCTGAGTTCAGCTTTATCGTTAAGCTCCATGTCCTTCGGAGTTGTCGGGTCTAGAAGTTTTGCGTACATCATGTGTATATATGTAGATAGGTTATGGGTAGGTCGGGCCCTGTTCCAATCAAAGTACATCAATCAGTAGAAGCTTGTAGACGTATCCTGTCAGTTAGTGCAGTATGTTGGGCTTGTAGGCCCTGTACGTATATTTGGTTGGCTTGTCAGTTATAGTAGTTATCACGGCCTTGCTAGCTCGGCTTTATGTTGACATTTAGTCAGCGTTAATCTCTATTCAATTTTATATTTTGCTTCGGAAATTGTCTTGAAATGTGGCCCCTAGCCAAAGTATGACATTATATGTCTAGAATTCCTGAGTCGCAAGTTAGTGTGAAGGATAGATGAGGCACCAGGTGCCTCTCTCGCCCCCAAGATACGGGCGTGCCAAAAGTGGTATCAGAGAAGTTCTATTCTAGGGAATCTACAAGCCGTGTCTAGTAGGGTCTTGTTTATAGATGTGTGGTGTACCACATTATATAAGCAGAGGACTACAGGGCATTTAGGAGTTGATTACCCTTCTTTCACATCTAAATCGTGCTGTAGAACTGAGTTATATGAAATTTGAGTTAAACTTACATGTGGGCGTTCGCATGCACAAATGACGGTGACTAGGAAGACTATGGCTAGCCAAAGGAGAGATACAACAGTAGGTGAGGGGACTAACAGGGTACCCCCAGTAGATGAGGCCCAATCTGAGGCCAAGGGAGACACCCCTGCCCAGCTATTACCGGCCCCTCCGCCACCTGAGCAGATTCCTAGGGAGATCACACATCCAGTTCCCCATTTGCTTCCATCAGATCAGGACTTAAAGAGTGCGGTGCATTTGTTGGCACAGTTGATAGCTACCCAACAACAGGCTAGGGCATTCGCTAGTGCAGGACCTTCCGAGGGATCTGGGAGTTCAAGGGTCCGAAAGTTTATTTCTTTGAGTACCCCAGAGTTCACGGGGACAGATCAAAGGGAGGACCCGCAGGATTTCGTAGATCAGCTTCACAGGATCTTCCGGGTTATGCATGTCACGGAGAAAGAGGCAGTTGAGCTAGCAGCTTTTCGACTCCGAGATATAGCCATCCTTTGGTACGAGGGATGGGAAAGGTCCAGGGGACGTGATGCACCTCTTGCTATTTGGGAGAATTTTTCAGATGCCTTCCTTGACCAGTATTTACTGCGGGAGATCCGACAGGCTCGAGTCGATCACTTTATTTCCCTCAAGCAGGGCAATATGAGTGTTCGAGAGTATAGTTTTTGTTTTGACTCATTGGCCAGATATTCACCATCCATAGTTTCTACTATGTGGGACATGATTCACAGGTTTATAGCAGGGTTGGCCCCAGAATTGACCGAGGCATGTGCCACCGCTGCATTGCAGGATAGTATGGATATCTCCCGGATTCAGGCATTCGCCAAGAATATAGAAAGGGGTAGGCGTCAGCATCAGGGTACAGAGAGGACTGAGTCAGGGCAGCGTAAGAGGATGAGACTTGCTAGGTATCAGGAGCAATCTCAAGGTAGTTATAGGCCCTAGAATTTCGAACGACCACCTAGGCCTCCGTCACCTAAGTTACAGGGTTACAGGTATGACCGTTATACTCAGTCCGGACTAGGTGAGAGATCACGGGCGTCGGGTTTGCAGCGACAACGAGGTTCAGGGTAGACATGGTCATTTCCACCGTGGTGTGACATCTGTGGTAGAGGACACTTGGGCCAATGCCGAGCCAGTTCCGATGCTTGTTATACATGTGGACTTCCGGGGCATATGATGCGAGATTTCCGAAATAGAGATTCTAGGGGTATGGCACAATCAGCAAATTCAGCAACAGGATCATCTATGTCTGTGCATCCTTCAGGGCGCGGGTCTCAGTCTTCGGCTGGTAGAGGTCGGGGCAGAGGTAGAGGTTCCAGTTCAGGTGGTAACCAGAATCGTAGTTATGCTTTAGCGGGTCGACAGGACTAGGAGTCTTCACCAGACGTTGTGACAGGTATGTTCACCATTTTCTCTCACGATGCTTATACTTTGATAGACCCAGGATCTACTT
Organism: Nicotiana paniculata; assembly: GCA_005239505.1. NCBI lineage: Eukaryota > Viridiplantae > Streptophyta > Magnoliopsida > Solanales > Solanaceae > Nicotiana > Nicotiana paniculata. The sequence continues at coordinate 13,231 of ML331740.1, forward strand.
TATCGTGTATTACCCCATTTGTCGCGGGGAAGTTTGGTACAGTGCCTAAAATACTAAGTGATCCTTTTGCGGTATCTACACCGGTCGGGGAATTGATTATTGCTAGACGGGTTTACCGAGGTTGTACGGTGACAGTTTGTGGTCGTCATACCTCAGCCGACCTAGTTGAGCTAGAGATGTTAGATTTTGATGCTATCATGGGCATGGACTGGTTGGCATATTGCTATGCCACAGTTGATTGTCGATCAAAGACATCCAGATTTCATTTTCCGGGTGAGCCGGTCCTTGAGTGGGTAGGTAATACAGGGATACGCAGAGGTAGGTTTTATTCTTTTCTGAAGGCGAGGAAAATGATCGCAAAAGGGTGAATTTATCATATTGTGCAAGTTAGAGATATAGATACTGAGATACCTACACTTCAGTCTATTCCAGTAGTAAAAGAGTACGCAGATATATTTCTAAATGTACTTCCAGGTATTCCCCCAGAGCGAGAGATTGATTTTGGCATCGATTTGCTTCCGGGAACTCAACCAATATCCATCCCTCCGTATAGAATGGCACCTCCCTAATTGAAGGAGTTGAAGGAGTAGTTAAAAGATTTGCTGGAGAAAGGTTTCATCAGGCCTAGTACTTCACCTTGGGGTGCACCGGTACTGTTTTTGCGGAAGAAAGACGGCTCGGTGAGGATGTGTATCGATTATAGGCAACTGACAAGGTAACTATTAAGAATAAGTATCCACTTCCAAGGATAGACGACTTGTTTGATCAGTTGCAGGGAGTTGGATGCTTCTCAAAGATAGATTTGAGGTCGGGGTACCACCAGGTTAGAGTTCGGGAGAGAGATATCCCCAAGACAGCTTTCAGGACCCAATATGGCCACTTCGAATTCATGTCCTTCGGGTTGACGAATGTAGCTACCGTATTTATGGACTTAATGAACAGCTTATTCCGGCCATATTTAGATCTGTTTGTGATAGTCTTTATTGATGATATTTTGGTTTATTCACGTTCAGAGGATGAGCATGCGACCACCTGCGAGCGGTACCCCAAACCTTCCGTGATAGTAAATTATATGCTAAGTTTTCTAAATGTGAGTTCTGGTTGAAATCTGTAGCATTCTTGGGGCACGTTGTATCCGATGGAGGTATAAAGATAGACACTCAAAAGATTGAGGCTATGAAATCCTGGCCTAGACGTACCACTCCAACAGAGGTTCGTAGCTTTCTAGGCTTAGTAGGATACTACCGAAGGTTCATAAAGGGTTTTTCTTCTCTTTCGGAACCATTAAGGAAGTTGACGCAAAAAGAAACTAAGTTTTAGTGGACGGAGGCTTGCGAGCGGAGTTTCCAAGAGCTTAAAAACAGGTTGACTTCAGCGCCATTCCTAGCACTTCCAGAGGGTCCAGATGGTGATGCCATGTATTCCGATGCCTCAGGTGTCGGGTTAGGATGTGTCTTGATGTAACATGGGAAAGTAATTGCGTATGCTTCAAGGCAGTTAAGGAAGCACGAGAGGAATTATCCGACCCACGACCTCGAGTTAGTTGCGGCTGTCCATGCGCTTAAGATATGGCTGCATTATTTATATGGTATTCATGTTGATATATTTACAGATCATAAAAGCGTGCAATATATCTTCAAGCAAAAAGAGTTGAATTTGCGACGTAGGCGATGGCTTGAGTTATTAAAAGATTACGATGTTAACATTCTCTACCACCCAGGGAAAGCTAATGTGGTAGCAGATGCCTTAAGTCGTCGATCCATGGGTAGCTTAGCACATGTAGAGGCCGAGAAAAGACAATTAACTATAGATATTCATCAATTGGATTGTTTAGGGGTTTGGTTAGTAGACTCCGGCAATGGTGGAGTTGTACTCCAAAATACTGCAAAATCATCTCTCATAGCTGAAGTAAAGGAGAAGCAGTACGAGGACCTAGAGTTGGTCGAGTTGAGAGAGCGAGTTCCGCAGCAAAAAAAGCCGTTGTTAGAACTCAATGGAGATGGGGTTCTCAGATACAAGGGTCGTTTGTGTGTTCCAGATGTGGCAGCGCTACGAGACAGGATTATGTCAGAGGCACATTATTTCCTGGTACTCCATTCATCCTGGGTCCACGAAAATGTATCATGACATTAAGGATGTGTACTGGTGGAACAGTATGAAAAAGAACATTAATGAGTTTGTCGCTTAGTGTCCTAGTTGCCAGAAGGTTAAGGTAGAGCACCAGAAGCCCGGAGGGATAATGCAGGCTATAGAGATCCCGACATGGAAATGGGAGGCGATAAACATGGACTTTATCACGGGTTTATCTCGTTCTCATCGTAAGTTCGATTCCATATGGGTGACAGTCGATAGGCTCACGAAATCAGCTCATTTCCTACCGGACAGATTTACATATACAACAGAAGATTATGCAAAACTATATATTAAGGAGATAGTGTGACTACACGGAGTACCAATATCTACTATATCTGACCGTGGAGCCCAGTTTACAGCACATTATTGGAGGTCATTTCAGAAAGGTCTAGGGACTCAAGCGAATCTCAGCTCACTTTTCATCCACGGACTGATGGACAAGCTAAGCGCACAATTCAGATGCTCGAGGATATGCTAAGAGCATGTGTATTGGATTGTAAAAGAAGTTGGGACGAACATCTACCTCTTATCGAGTTTGCATATAACAACAGACCTGGTTCAGCAGGCCATAGAAAAAGCAAAGCTTATCCGAGAGCGATTGTTGATAGCTCAGAGTTGTCAGAAGTCATATTCTGACATGCGGCGATGAGACTTAGAGTTCAGGGTTAATGACTGGGTATTCTTAAAGGTGTCACCTATGAAGAGCGTGATGAGGTTTGGCAAGAAAGGCAAACTTATCCCACGGTATATTGGGCCTTATAGGGTCATTCGGTGACTGGGCCAAGTAGCATATGAGTTAGAATTACCCTCAGAATTAGAGTTTGTCCATCCGTTTTTCCACGTATCAATGCTACGTAAGTGCATTGGCGATCAAACTCGAGTGGTGCCCACGGATGATGTACAGATTAAGGAGAACTTGTCATACGAGGAAATCCCGATTTCCATCCTAGAACGACAAATCTGCAAGCTACGAAATAAGGAAATAGCCTCCGTGAAGGTTTTATGGAGAAGCAAGAATGTGGAGGAGATGACGTGCGAAGCGGAGGAAGAAATGAAGTCTAAATACCCCCACCTATTTCAAACTGAAGATATGTCTCGAGGTGGGATACCTCAGCACAGCTCTATTCAGGCCAGTAGGTCATCAGGTAAGCTCTCATTTTTTACTTTTAGAATTTATAATGGACAGTTGTGTGAAGTAAAGTGTTGCTATTATAAATAGTGGCCATGTGTGGCATGTATAGTATGATATCCGGCTGCATACAGGTTAGTTTTAGTCTAGTATACGGAGGAGACTCTGGAAAATTTCCCCAAAATATATAAGAGTTAACATTTGAGGACGAATGTTTCTAAGGGGGAAGGATGTTACATCTCGCGTTTTCGTACGTTAGTGTTCTGTCGTAAGTTAATCGATGTAAATTCGGGAATGGAGTTATTTTGGGATTATAAGAATTATGCTATTTCAAATACGTGATGAGTAAAATTCGTGAAGGAGAGAAGGTAAGCAAATAGAAAAAAATGAGTTTCGTCGAAGTTTGACAATTTGAGATAAAATACGGTCCAAGCAATAATACCTTGTATTTATGGACTAGTGCCATACAAGGTACCATATGACCACGATAGTATGATGTATAAGGTGTATTAAAAATGAGTAGTATTTTAAGTAAGTTTAGATAATTCTTAATTATGTGGGTAATTGGTTAATTATTGGGTAATGGGTTATTACCTAATTAATTATGGATATATAGGATAATGGCTAAATGTGGCAGCCCCTCCATTTAAAATAGGTGACTAATGACCTTAATTGAAAGGTGACATCATAAGTGTAGTACGTGTAAGTCATTTAGCATTTGATTTTATTGAACTTAAAAGAAACAAAAGTAAGAGATCTTATAACCATTTTTCTTAATTTAACCATTTCAAACAGAACACTCCAGTTAGTGCAGTATGTTGGGCTTGTAGGCCCTGTACGTATATTTTGTTGGCTTGTCGGTTATAGTAGTTATGACGGCCTTGCCAGCCCAGCTTTATGTTGACATTTAGTCAGCGTTTGTCTCTATTCATTTTTATATTTTGCTTCGCAAATTATCTTGCAATGTTACCCCTGGCCAAAGTATGACATTATATGTCCAGAATTCCTGAGTTGCAAGTTAGTGCGCAAGGATAGATGCGGCACCAGGTGCCGCTCTCGCCCCCAGGCTCCCGGCGTGCCAAAAGTGGTATCAGAGTTGTTCTTTCCTACGGAATCTACAAGCCGTATCTAGTAGAGTCTTGTTTATAGATGTGTGGTGCACCACATTATATAAGAAGGAGACTAAAGGGAATTTAGGAGTTGATTACCCTTCTTTCACATCTGCATCGTGCTGTAGAACTGAGTTATAGGAAATTTGAGTTAAACTTACGTATTGGCATTCACATTCACAGATGATAGTGACTAGGAAGACTACGGATAGCCAAAGGAGAGATACAGTAGTAGGTGAGGGGACTAACAGGGTACCCTCAGTAGATGAGGCCCAATGAGGCCAAGGGAGAGACCCCTACCCAGCCATTACCGTCTCCTCCGCCAACTGAGGAGATTCCGAGGGAGACTGCACATCCATTTCCCCCTCCGCTTCCATCAGATCAGGACATAAGGAGTGTGGTGCATTTTTTGGCACAGTTGATAACTACCCAACAACATGCTAGGGCATTCGCTAGTGCAAGACCTTTCGAGGGATCTAAGAGTTAAAGGGTCCGAGAATTTATTGCTTTGAGTCCCCCAGAGTTCACGGGGATAGATCAGAGGGAGGACACACAGGATTTTATAGATCAGCTTCACAGGATCTTTCGGGTTATGCATGCCATGGAGAAAGAGGCAGTTGGGCTAGAAGCTTTTCGACTCAGAGATATAGCCTTCCTTTGTTACAAGGGATGGGAAAGTTCCAGGGGACGTGATGCACCTCCTGCTATTTGGGAGAATTTTGCAGATGCCTTCCTAGACCAGTACTTACCACGGGAGATCCGACAGGCTCGAGTCGATCACTTTCTAGCCCTCAAGCAGGGAAATATGAGTGTTCGAGAGTATAGTTATTATTTTGACTCATTGGCTAGATATTCACCATCCATAGTTTCTACTATGCGGGACAAGATTCACAGGTTTATAGCAGGTTTGGCCCCAGAGTTGACCGAGGCATGTGCCACCGCTGCATTGCAGGATAGTATGGATATCTCCCGGATTCAGGCATTCGCCCAGAATATAGAAAGGGGTAGGCATCAGCATCAGGGTATAAAGAGGACTGAGTCAGGGCAGCGTAAGAGGATGAGATTTGCCAGGTCTCAGGAGCAGTCTCAGGGTAGTTATAGGCCCTAGTACTTCGAACGACCACCTAGGCCTCCGCCACCTAAGTTACAGGGTTACAGGTATGACTGTTATACTCAGTCAGGACTAGGTGAGAGCTCATGGGCATCGGGTTTGCAGCGACAACGAGGTTCAGGGTAAACATGGTCATTTCTGCCGCGGTGTGACATCTGTGGTAGAGGACACTTAGGCCAATGTCGATCCGGTTTCGATGCTTGTTATACATGTGGACTTTCGGGGCATATGATTCGAGATTTACCAAATAGGGATTCTGGGGGTATGGCACAATCAGCGAATTCAACAACAGGATCATCATGTCTGTGCATCCTTCAGGGCGCGTGTCTCACTCTTCGGCTAGTAGAGGTCGGGGCAGAGGTAGAGGTTCCAGTTCAGGTGGTAACCAGAATCGTAGTTGTGCTTTAGCGGGTCACAGTACATCTATTAGTAGAGGCTTGTAGACATATCCTGTCACTTAGTGAAGTATGTTGGGCTTGTAGGCCCTGTACATATATTTTGTTGTCTTGTTAGTTATAGTAGTTATGACGGCTTGCCGGCCAGCATTATGTTGACATTTGTCAGCGTTAGTCTCTATTCAGTTTTATATTTTTCTTCGCAAATTGTCTTGTAATGTGGCCCCTGGCCAAAGTATGACATTATATGTCCAAAATTCCTGAGTCGCAAGTTAGTGCGCAAGGATAGATGAGGCACCAGGTGCCGCTCTTTCCCCCAAGCTCCGGGCGTGCCAAAAGTGGTATCAGAGCAGTTCTGTCTTAGGGAGTCTACAAGTCGTGTCTAGTAGGGTCTTGTTTATAGATGTGTGGTGCACCACATTATATAAGCAGGGGGCTACATGGCATTTAGGAGTTGATTATCCTTCTTTCACATCTAAATCGTGCTGTAGAACTGAGTTATAGGAAATTTGAGTTAAACTTATGTGTTGGTGTTCGCATGCATAGATGACAGTGACTAGGTTGACCACGGCTAGAAAAATGAGAGATACAGCAGTAGGTGAGGGGACTAAAAGGGTACCCCTAGTGGATGAGGCCCAATCTGAGGCCCAGAGAGATACCCCTACCCAGCCATTACTGGCTCCTCTACCACCTAAAGAGATTCCTAGGGAGAGCGCACATCTAGTTCCACCTCCGCTTCCATCAGATCAGGACTTAAGGAGTGCGGTGCATGTGTTGGCACAGTTGATAGCTACCCAAAAACATGGTAGGGCATTCACTAGTGCAGGACCTTCCGAGGGATCTAAGAGTTCAAGGGTCCGTGAGTTTATTTCTTTGAGTCCCCCAGAGTTCACGGGGACAAATCAGAGGGAGGACCCACAGGATTTCATAGATCAGCTTCACAGGATCTTTCGGGTTATGCATGCTATTGAGAAAGAGGCAGTTGAGCTAGCAGCTTTTCGAATCTGAGATATAGCCATCCTTAGGTACGAGGGATGGGAAAGATCTAGGGGACGTGATGCACCTCCTACTATTTGGGAGAATTTTTCAAATGCCTTCCTTGACCAGTACTTTCCGCGGGAGATCTGACAGGCTCGAGTCGATCGGTTTCTAGCCCTCAAGAAGAGCAATATGAGTGTTCAAGAGTATAGTCTCCATTTTGACTCATTGGCTAGATATGCACCATCCATAGTTGCAACTATGCGAGACATGATTCACAGGTTTATAACAGGGTTGGCCCCAGAGTTGACCGAGGCATGTGCCACTGATGCATTGCAGGATAGTATGTATATCTCCCGGATTCAGGATTTTGCCCAAAATATAGAAAGGGGTAGGCGTCAGCAGCAGGGCACGGAGAGGATTGAGTCAGGGCAACGTAAGAGGGTGAGATTTGTCAGGTCTCAGGGTAGTTATAGGCCCAGTATTTCGAACGACCACCTAGGACTCCACTACCTTAGTGTACAGGGTTATAGGTATGACCGTTGTACGCAGTCAGGACCAGGTGAGAGCTCACGGGCGTCGGGTTTGTAGAGACAACGAGGTTCAGGGTAGACATGTTTATATTCAGCTGCGGTGTGACATCTGTGGTAGAGGAAACTTGGGCCAATACCGAGCCGGTTCTGATGCTTGTTATACATGTAGACTTCCGTGGCATATGATGCGAGATTTCCCAAATAGAGATTTTTGGGGTATGGCACAATCAGCGAATTCAGCAACAGGATCATCTATGTCTCTGCACCCTTCAGGGCGCGGGTCTCAGTCTTCGGCAGGTAGAGGTTCCAGTTCAGGTGGTAACTAGAATCGTAGCTATGCTTTAGCGGGTCACAGTACATATATCAGTAGAGGCTTGTTGACATATCCTGTTAGTTAGTGCAGTATGTTGGGCTTGTAGGCCCTGTACGTATATTTTGTTGCCGGCCCAGCTTTATGTTGACATTTAGTCAGCGTTAGTCTCTATTCTGTTTTATGTTTTGTTTCGCAAATTGTCTTGCAATGTGGCCTCTAGCCAAAGTATGACATTATATGTCCATAATTCCTTAGTCGTAAGTTATTGTGCAAGGATAGATGAGGCACCAGGTGCTGGTCTTGCCCTTAGGCTCGGGGTGTGCCAATGGAAGTGGCAACAAGCAACATGCTCGTCTCTTTTGCATTTATGAGATATACCAAAAATATCAAATTCATTGGAATATCTATGTATAATGTGGTTAGTCTTTGGAGTGCTTTTTGGTTCAGAGTGCCAATTTTAATTAGTAAAATTCGTATTAGTGAAAGTCGGGTTAATTCGTATTCTGGCTTTGGAAGGATAGTTTGAGTCAGGGGTTGGCATAACTTGGGCAAACCTGAAATTCGAATTTTTTAGAATTTTTGTTTGATTTTTTGGATTATGGATTGGATATTGGATTTGGTACTTCGGATTTTTGGATATCCGAAAATCTGAATCTTTTATACTTTATATTTAGTTCATGACCTATACACCAATAGTAATAAGTCTAACTCATTAGATATTATTATCTCATATATTCATATTAATTATTAAATTACTGTTAAAATAATTTTCTTTTTATTTTTAGCTAATGAAGATACGGATATTATAAAATTTAAACAGTAATATTATTACAAAGTGGAATAATTCGTGCTACAGTAGTGTCTGAATGGTCCTTATTGAAAGTAGTAAAAACAAAGGGTGGGGGAGACATAAAATGTATTGGACTCCACTACAATTGGCCTTCAGAAGGAGTTAAGGTCATGCCATGTTTAGCCAGTTCGTCTGCTACACCATTTGCTTCCCGATAGATGTGATCAAGTGTGGTTGTCTACAATTGCCGTAGTAGTATCTTGCAATCAAAAATAAGATGTGAGTATACATCATTCCCATGATGGATCATGGAGATGAGTACTTGGGAGTCTGTTTCAATCTGTAAGGCAAGAAAGATTAAGTCTTTAGCAATCTGAAGACCTAAGAGTAGGACACGTAATTCAGATTCTAAAGCAGTAGAGTAGATAATTGGCATGGTGAATCCTCTCATCCATTGTCCATGATGGTTACAGATGATTCCTCCAGCGGAAATGCATTGCGTTCGAGGATTGAAGGAACCATCAGTGTTAAATTTAAAGAAGGGAGGGTTAGGGGCGTGCCATTTAATGTGTTGGACATGGGTAGGAGAAGGTGTTGGTGGGATAGGAGATAAGAAGTAAAATTTGATAACGTGGAATAAGATAGTTGGGGGTTGCAGTGGGTGGTGTAGGTTGTTGAAAAGGTTCTCATTTCTGGTTTTCCAAATATGCCAAAGGATTAAAAGAATCAGGAGCGATTCAGGAACATTAATACCTTGGTAGGTAAAAGATTCTTGTGGGGTGGCGCAATGAACCTTGAGCCAGGCTGGGAAATGGATAGTCGGTAGAGGAATATTGAAGAACAACCAAATGTGGTGCACATTCGGTCAATGGAAGAATAGGTGTGACAGTGTTTCTAGCTCTTAGCAATTTAACTTCTACAGCTAGTAGTTAACCTTTTCTGATACGAATAATGATTAGATTGCATCTTTCCCAGCATATGTACCTTTTGGCCCGCATACTAAAACTAGATATGTGCTAATTAAGCTTTCTCAGGAGTAGGGACCAATTAAATTACATAAATAATATGAAATAATACTTTGAAGCATATGCCCCTGAGCAATTGAAAATGTCCAAATATACCCCAAAGCAATTAAAAGGGCTGAATATACCTGGACATGGCTTTATTGTTAGTGCGAGGGGCATATTCATACCTTTTTAATTGTTCGGGGTATATTTGAGATAAAAAATAACATTGGGAGCTCCTTTATAGGCTGATCAAGAGCATATATAAGACACACTGAAAAGGGCCAAATATACCGTTGTACTTTCGAAAAAGGTTTAAATATACCCCTCGTTATACTTTGAATTCAAATATACCCCTCATTTAACGGAAGGACACATGTCATTGTCCTATTAAACTATTTTAGATATCTTATAATTAATTAAAAAGACTTATACCCATTACCCATACTCAAAAAAAAGCTTCAAAAGATTCTTCATCAATGGCTGCTACTACACTTTTTCTGAAACTTGAGAATAGCTTCGGGTTGGGAGACTACTATTTTGGGGTTTAATTATTTTTCGTGTTTGGTTCAATTCTGGTTCTCTTCCCTTCTTTTTTTTTAAATCAATAAATTATCAAAAACATATATTATGTCCAAACATGGTCATTGCCATAAGTTTACCAGGTAAACCATCAAAACAAATAGAGGTAGATCATCCAAAATGGCTTTGGGAGTAAGTACCCCAAAACTAAAAGATACATGGTCCTAGATCAAAACACTGTATTCAACTAACTTCGCCTGGAATTTTTAAACTATTCACAAACCATCAAACATTCATTTATCACACATGTCAAAGAAAGCAGGAGGCTAGGGTAGTAATACTTCAACAAAAGAACATGGAACTGGAAACTTTTTTCTCGAGTTTTGGGAGCTGGGGAACGTTAACTGGACCAACATTCTTTTATTGAAGCATATGCCCCTGCTTATGTGGTATATGTTTTTTCTCAGATTTTCACAATTATTTCGTGTTTTCCGATCTTTTATTCATTTTTCATTTTGATGTTAAAGCCTTAATAAAAAGTTTCAGTTATAAAATTGATTTTTCAATTAGAGCTTTTTGTGATTGATTTCTCCAAATTCTTTAAATTACACCTTTAATTATATATGCATCCCTTAATTACAGAATTTGAATGATTGGAATCTTCACCATTATATTTTAAAAACCACTATATAAGCAGACATCATATACACACACATGTTGTGCAGTTAAGTTTAGCATAAATAGGTTTGTATTGAAGATGAATGAGGTTAAGAGACTAAGCCATTAGAAATCCAAGATCGTTTTCTAATTTCACGTACCACTGCTATGTTGCACTCCTCATGGATCATCATCATATCATACTATATATAAATAGCTCTTCCTTGACCCATGGCAAAAGGAGTCAGGCAACTTCCGTTAGGGGTTTAAATTTCACGGATATCATGGGGAGAAGCAAGCGATGAAGAAAGGAAGACAAGGGTCAGAAGCATTGTGGAAGTTCTTCATTGAAGCAACAACCACGTTGATATAATTTTCTTACATGGACCTGTGTGAATGTAGTTTTTTTTCTCTTTCAATTTCAACTGTCCCCTCTCCCATTTTTTCATTGAAGCACTTTGATTGTTTATATATTAAAAAAGAACATGATGGGCCTAAGGTTTCACAGTCTTATGTTTTGATGATCTAACAAACTCCTTGTTTAGAACCAGATAAAGGACCTGATGTATACTTGGTACAATTATTCAGCAATGGACTTAAGATAATATGAGCAGTGTGACTTCGGATACACAAGAACCAATTCAGGGACCTGATCCCTTGATGTTTCCCTGACAGAAGTACAAAGTCAATTCTACAGTTGGAAAGTAACTGCAGAAAGTGACTGCCTGCAACTGTGCACGCTACAGTGCAGAAACAGTGCAGCAGTCACTTCCCATTGGGAAGAGCCTTGTACCAACCAAGTATGGACGTCATTCTTGTGATGTCATTGAAGTATAATAACATGGTGTAGGGGAAAAAATATTCACTTGAGCATTTAGTGATATTTCTCTCAAGCATTGAAGATCTCATCTAGCATTGAAGTCACAAGTGTGTCAAGAACAAGAAGACAACTCCATTACGGACCAGCTCTATTATGAGTTTATGTGTGTCCTTAATTGAGTTGTAATCTTGTATTATTTTTTCATTGCAACTCCTATCTTGCTTTCTTAGAAGCTCTGTTTTAGGAAACTCAAAAACATAAACCCTCTGAGTTTGTGTTGTGACTAGAGTTAGTCATACATTGAAGTCTTTGTAACTAGTGAGTGACAAAGTGGCTTGTAGTAGGTGTATTACAAGTTAGTGAGGTTGAAGTCTTTGTAATAGAGTCAT
>ML331742.1:1635-25004 GCA_005239505.1 Nicotiana paniculata
ATTTATTGCCATGTTCAGACCCATGATGCAAGCTTCATATTCTGCTGTGTTGTTTGTACAGAAGAAACAAAGTCGCGCAGTGGCAGGGTAATGTTGCCCAGTAGGTGATATAAGAATTTCTCCAATCCCTACGCCTTTGATATTGACAGCCCCATCAAAGTATAGTTTCCAAGTTTGACTGTCATCTTGGACTACTTCTTCAATTGAATTAACATCATCATATGGGAAATATGTGTTCAACGATTCATACTCATCATCAACCGGTTTTTTGCCAGATGATCAGCTAAAGCTTGTGCCTTCATGGCGGTATGAGTGACATAAACAATATCAAATTCTGTGAGCATGATTTGCCACTTTGCCAATCTACCAGTTGGCATCGGCTTCTGAAAGATAAACTTCAGGGGATCCATTTGGGATATGAGGTAAGTTGTATAGGCCAAAAGATAATGCCTAAGCTTCTGAGCGACCCAGGTTAAAGCACAACATGTCCTTTCCAAAAGAGTGTATTTGGCCTCATAAGTAGTGAACTTTTGCTCAAATAATAAATTGTTTGTTCCTTTTTGCATGTGGCATCATGTTGACCCAAAACACAACCAAAGGAACTATCCATTACTGACAGATATAAAAACAGAGGCCTACCAGGTTCTGGAGGGACCAAAACAAGGGGATTTGACAAATATTCTTTGATCTTATCAAAAGCTTCTTGGCACTCATCTGTCCACTTGATAGCGGCGTTCTTTTTCAACAACTTGAAAATAGGCTCACATGTGGTTGTAAGCTGCGCAATGAACCTGCTGATGTAGTTCAACCTCCCGAGTAAACTCATGACTTCTTTTTTATTCTTTGGGGAAGGAAGCTCTCGAATGGTCTAAATTCTGATGGGATCTAACTCGATGCCTCTTCGGCTAACTATAAAACCCAAAAGTTTCCTAGAAGGAACTCCAAATGCACATTTGGCTGGATTAAGTTTGAGATTGTACCTTCGCAGCCTTTCAAAGAACTTTTTCAAGTCTTGCACGTGGTCATCTTGTGTTCTGGATTTAATGATCACATCATCAACATACACTTCAATCTCTTTATGCATCATATCATGGAATATGGTTGTCATGGTCCTCATGTAAGTTGCCCCTGCATTCTTCAAACCAAATGGCATGACCCTATAACAATAAGTTCCCCATGGAGTTGTGAAGGCGGTCTTTTCTGCATCTTCTTCATCCATCAGAATTTGGTGATATCCGGCGTAACAATCCACAAAAGATTGGATCTCATGTTTAGCACAATTGTCAACAAGGATATGGATGTTGGGTAAGGGAAAATTGTCTTTTGGACTTGATTTTTTTAAATCCCTATAGTCAACACAAACTCTGATTTTCCCATTCTTCTTTGGCACTGGCACAATATTTGCTAACCATGTAGTGTATCGGACGACCCTGATCACATTTGCACTTAGTTGCTTCGTGATTTTTTCTTTAATATTATCACTCATGTTTGTCTTAAACTTCCTTTGTTTTTGCTGGATTAGTGGAAAATTAGGATATGTGGGAAGCTTATGAACCACTAAATCGACACTCAAACCCGGTATGTCATCATACGAACAAGCAAATACATCTATGTACTCGAACAAAACTTGAATTATGGCATCTCTCGTCTTTTGTTCAGTATGAATGCTTATTTTTATTTCTCTGGTTTCTTCAGGACTTCCCAGGTTAATTGCCTCAGTTTCATTTAAGTTAGGCTTAGGCTTATTCTTAAATTGATCCAATTCCCTTTTTATTTCCTTAAAAGTCTCATCTTCATCATACTCAACTTATTGATTCATTATTTCGATATTAGACAGTTTTTTAAGACCTAGGCATGAATTTCGCGTGCATGTCATGTTTTTAAAGCCAACATTAACAAAACTGAAAATGATAAGAAATTAACAAAATTAGGGGAAGGAAAAGAAAATTTTTTACTATGAAACTGGAACTTCATTTCATTGAATTTGAAAGGATAGAAGGATTAACATCAAAGCAAAGCAATTAAACTAAAATATCTGGATTACAACCCTTAAAATAATTCAGATACAGCAAAAGCAGCAAAATAGACTACCACGACTCCTTCCTAATGGGAAGAGGAGTTGCTTCCCAGTTGTTGAGCGAGGTATCTGGACCAATTAGTGGAACACTTGCACGGCTAGGGCCCTCACCAACTTGAACCATATTGATCTCATAGAACATCTCCTTGAGACTCTGGCAAACTTCATCAATGTCATCCTGAGTAGAAGGATTTTGGGCTTCTTCAAATTACAGCTTGACAAAAGAGTAGGCAATGTGAGGGATTAGTTTGGACAAGTTCTAACCGTTATTTTTGCGGGCCTTGGCTCTGTCTATGTCAGCTGACGTTGGTTTAAAACCCAAACCAAAGGTTCTTTATTCAAAAATGGAGCAATAGGGCTCACAATTCCCTGCAGAGAGGATCCTAATCCTTTTCCTGGTTCATAATCGTTCCTTAACATCATCGAAGCTACCATCATAGATGTGGATGACAGACAGGGATGCTGAATTGGTTTTCCTTCTTCCAATTGGTCCACTTCAATCACCTCAAATTATTGATATATGAGGGATTCACATCCTTCCTTGGCCTCCATACATGGAATGGACGGGTCTTTATAGACTGATGAGTTGTCTTCCCCATGAACAACAATTTCTTGCCTATCATACTCGAATTTGACCATTTGATGTAGGGTGGATGGTACAGCTCTGGCCATATGGATCCATGGCCTTCCCAGAAGAAAATTATAGGAAGTTTTCATATCCAACACTTGAAATACAATGTTAAAATCAACCGGGCCAATTGTCATGGTGAGTTAGATCTCCCAAATAGTGTCTCTTCTTGAACCATCAAAAGCTCTAATGCTGACACTACTAGTTCGAATTTTGTTAGTGTCAATGTTCAGCTGTTGTAGAGTAGAAAGAGGGCATACATCTACACTTTAGCCTCCATAAATCATGACTCCTTTTACGTAATTCCCTTCACATTTTACCATAAGATGCAAAGCTTTATTGTGCCCAGCCCCTTCCTCAGGCAAATCATCATCGCTAAAAGAAATCTTATTCACTTCAAAGAATCTTTCAGCCATTTTTTCTAGTTGATTCACCGTTATCTTTTTTGAGACATATGCCTCATTCAACGTTTTGATCAACACACGGCGATGTTCTTCTGAGTGCAAAAGCAGAGATAACAAAGATATCTGAGCCGGGGTTTTCCTTAGTTGGTCAACGATTGAGTAGTCTTGCATTTTCATCTTCTTAAGGAATTCCTCCGCTTCTTTTTCTGCAACGGGTTCTTTCACTGGCAAGTGACTTTCCCTGGCTTGCTTAGCTTTTCTCAATTCCTCTGGTGANTCTTTTTCTGCAACGGGTTATTTCACTGGCTTGCTTAGATTTTCTCAAATCCTCTGGCGAGTAGCACCTTCCAGAGTGGGTCAAGCCCCCCATTTCATCTACTTCTTCAACTATCTCTTTTCCTTTGTATGTCATGACAGTCTTGTTATAGTTCGAGGGAATAGCTTTTGTGTTTATCACTGGGAGCTGTGCCGCACATCGGATCACAACTGGCTCTATTATATTTCTCAAATCATTATTTGGAAAAATCTTTTGAATGCCCTCAGGGATGTAAATTTTTGGCCCACCCAATTGAACCTCAACCTTTTTTGTGCTTCCAGGGACATAGAAAACCGTTTTTTCAGAACATAGGTTTGAACTAGAGCTTGCACCTTTCACAATCAACGGTGCCAATTGCGGCGGGCTTACTATCGCTTTTGGCTCATGCCCTATGGTTACAACAACCATCTTTGTCTTGCCAGACTGCTTATAATCCCGATCATCACAAATCATCCCAATAAAATGTGTATTATCATGAGTTGGGAGCGGATTGTTTGTGATATTAGGAGTATCCTCACTGTCTGTTACCATAATTACCTTTGCTTCAATCAAATTTTCAATGGCTTTATTTAATGTCCAATAATTTTTGGTACTATGACCCTGGGTGTTGGAGTGATACTCACATCTTGCATTTGAGTCAAAACCTTTTGAATTTGGATTCACATAACGCGGCATGACNCTGGGTGTTAGAATGATACTCACATCTTACATTTGAATCAAAACCTTTTGAATTTGGATTCACATAACGTGGCATGACAGGTTCAATCAACTTCAGTTGCATCAACTTTCGAAATAGGCTTGTATACGATTCTCCAATTGGGGTGAACTCTTTATTTGGCTACTCCTATCTCACATATCCTTGTTGGGAACGAGGATTATATGATGCCTGAAACTTCGGGAGAAGTCGACGGGAGCCTTGTGGGATCGGTGCCCGCCATTGCTGGTGATTGGGAGGCCTAGCATAAGCCTGAGCATTAAACACTGTGTATTGTTGTGAAGGAACTGAGTATCGGGGACCCTGAGGTTGATAGTAATGTTGAGGAGAATTGGATTGTCCTTGTTGGAACTGCACATAAGAAGGAATTACCTCTCTTTGAACTCCTCTGAACCCAGATGTCATCATGGATCCTTCCTCTTTCTTTTTTCGATTTCCAAAACTGCCTGACCCACTTTGAATTGCTTGCGTGGTTGCCTTAAGGGATGCCTGACTCACCATTTTGACCGATTTCATGACATTCTCAACTATTTCACCAATCTTAATCGCCTCATCGAAAGGTTTACCAATGGCGGACAACATGTAATGGAGGTAATCAGGATCCTGAGCTTGGAGAAAATAGTCAATCATTTCTGCCTCTTTCATCGGGGGTTTGACCCTAGCAGCTTGCTCTCTCCACTTGATTGCATATTCTCTGAAGCTTTCTGTTGATTTCTTCTTTATGTTGACGAGAGAGGAACGGTCTGGCACTATATCAATATTGTACTGAAACTGTTGAACAAAATCTTGAGCCATGTCGTTCCACACATGCCAGTGAGAGATGTCTTGATCTATGAACCATTCTGAAGCAATTCCAGTCAAACTTTCCCCAAAATAAGCCATGAGTAATTCTTCTTTGCCTCCTGCTCCCCTTAATTGGTTACAATACCTCTTCAAATGGGCGATGGGATCACCATGCCCGTCATACTTGTCAAACTTGGGGGTCTTGAAACTGGGTGGCAAATGAACATGGGGAAACATTCATAGATCGTTAAATGACACACTCTTGTGGCCTCCCAAACCCTGTATGTTTCTCATGGTTTGTTCCAAGCTCTTCATTTTTCTAGTCATTTCCTCTTGTTCCGTATTCTTGTTAGGCTTTTCGATCTCAACTGGGAACATGTTCTGAGGAGTATGCTTGTATGAATCTTGAACCTTGAAAGTCAGTTCTGGAGAGTAATGTTGAGCATCACGAGCATTCAGTTGCGGATCATTGTTGGACTTTTGAGCAAGAGCTGGTTGAGGAACAGTGATATTAGGGACAATGGGTACAATATGTGGGTCATTTATGAGGGGTGCGGTTGGAGGACGTGGAATGGAAGTACTGGGGATAGTGGGAAGGTTAATTCTTGGACTGAATCCATGTTGGTACAATGGGTTACTTGTTAAGGAGATGGGCACTTGATTTGCAACAGACACATTGCGAAGATTATCTGAAGTCCCTATGGGTAGTGGAGGCGGTGTCTGTCCATTCGCCCAGGCTTGGTACATCTTTGCCAATTGTTGCTTCAACACTCTTACTTCTTCAACCAATCCCGAACTTTGTTCGTCCAATTGTCCATGGATATCATCATTATCTGACTCGTTCTCACTGTTGTTTGCCATGCTACTTTCCCTTTTGATCTCGTGTTGTAAGGGTGACTTGCCAGTTTAAACCACAAACCAACCCCCTCTGTTTAACTATATCTTCTTAGATGACAAACAACAAACGTGTTAGCATTGGGCATTTTGCAGATATTAATCACACATTATATGTCATGCAACTAATACCATTTTTATTTCTAGAATGAGTTTGACATGCTTCATGCTTCATCCCGGCTTATTGGTTTATTGGTTTATTTTCAACTTGAATTTAGCATTCTCTTTTCTTTCTCTCCTTTTTTTATTTATTCCTAAAGTTCCTTTTTTTAATTATGGTTATGATCGCATCCGATGGGGATTGCCTACGTATCATGACGCCGCATGAATCATACCATTACGTAGTTCAGGACGGAAATAACAATTTTGATGATTTTTTTTTTTGTAAAAATAAAACAAACTAAAATATTTTTGAGTCAAATTTTTTTTATGTACCATGAGAGAAAAGGAAATATATACAAACTGACTCTAAAAATATGACTGGAATAAAACAAACTTTGATAAAAATAAAAGACTCCAAATATAAAATTAAAAATGCGACAAATAAATATGAAACTAAGAACTAATAGACTGCACTAAAAATTTAATCTTCAATGGTCTTCTTGCTTAAACTGATATCATCAATGATCTGTATCTCTTGGCCTTCATTCTCCCCCCAAAGTCTCGTACAAATTTTGAAACACCACTGGCAACTGTGGGACGATGGCACGTGCCTGTTGAACAACTTCTGCATTGCTTAGATGGCGATGATCATCATGAACATATGCCGCTTTCTCTACCAATCGAAGTACCTGCTCTCTGTCTTGCCCCATATTCATGTGAAAATTCTGCAACCACATCTAGGTAGTGTTGAGGGCGTGCCTCATCTGAGCCTCATGTCCCTCATATTCTTCAATGCGACAGTTTAACACACCTCTCTCAATCATCCACTGACGCCGCTCTGCCTCAAAATCTGCGTGTTTTTAACCCCTCTTCTGCCTTTTTATTTCTTCTAATTGTGCATAAAGCTGACCTTTTGAGCGTATCCAGTGTGCCCTTTCTCTTTCAAATTGTTCTTTGTGCTGATCAAACTCTAGTTGTTGTTGGTGCGCATCATCTTCGATGATACTCAAGTCTTCTTGCAACTTATTTTTGTTCGCCTCAACTCTTCTAACTAAACCAATCGTATTTTCCATTTCTTCTTCTAAGCGGGATGCCTCATTCGTATCATGCTTTAAATCTTTATCCATGATCCCTAAGGCAGATTGATAATCTTTCTCAATACTTAAAGGATCTGAGCGACTCTGGCTTGTTGTTTGGCTATGGTCATCTGAGCGTGCTCCAATTCCTCTTTTAGTTTTTCTATAGTTCTTTGATCATTTCTCCTCCTGTTCGACCCCTCAGGCCTATCTCTAAACGATGAAGAATCATGAAGCCAAGTAATATACTCACGGATCACCTCTCCGCGATCTCGATCTTCTACTATCTCATTCAACTCCGAGACTTTACTTGCATACCAGATTTTCATAATTTCTTCTTCGTCATGAGGTTGATCTTTACCAAAATCATAACATAACTTGCTCATATCTCGTACTGGCGACACCTCTTGTAGTCGTGCAAACTGGCGCATCACCCGAAGTGGAGCATAGGGCTGAACACCATTCAATCCTATAAGTACCAAATAAGAACGATATGCAGACTCACAAATGACCTCTTTAGAGGAAAACCAATCGTAGTTCCAAGTGATTCGTTTGGATGACAAAGTAAGAAGCAGCTTTTTCCAGGCATCAATCCCTTCTGGTAAGTCACATTTGTCAATTATTTTCTGGTGATCATAAGTGCGATTGGGCCAGAGCTCACTAAAATTAGTGATAGTAGGATGACGATAAAAATGCTCCAAAAACCACATCTGTAACAAAATGTTGCAGCCATCAAAGTTTCGTGCGCCCAGTTTACATCTAGTTAAAACACGAAAAATGGAAGAAAGAATCATAGGGACCAAAGTATAATCATCCTCTTTTGAGGTCAGAGCCTCAACTACACTTGCCAAGTGGATGTCAATGCGTCCTTCCCTTTCCGGAAAAACTACACGCCCCAAAAAAGCAACCATAAATGCAAACCTCCTATGTATCTTCCATATTTCCTTGTCTTCCTTCGATTTTAATTTTCCCACATTCCTTTCAAAATTGCATTCTAGGCCGTACATGTGAAACAAAAATCCCAACTTAACCCACTTGCCTCCTAAACCTTCATACTCTCCGTAATTTTTTTTTGTAATATTTTTTCTTTCCATACAATTAGAAATAAAATTTGTACTATAAATATATGAAATATTTTTTTTTTAGTTTTAATTTAATTTGCTTTTTATATAAACCTATTAAAAGTAACATAAAAGTTTAAAAATATGAAAATTATACCTGAAAGAAATATTTACGCTAAAAAATATATAACTTGGGTGCGGTCAAAAATTAGGTGTTCACAACTTCTAGTAAGATGGAAAAAATATTTCCATGTGGTTTTTTTGGTGTGATGAAAAACCTTTCAATCCACCTTGTACACGAGGCACGACTTGGAGGGCCTGTTCAATGCAGATGGATGTATCCCTTTGAGAGATAATATTATAAGTTTAATGTAATTTTCTATTTTATTTTCATGTTCTTGACTAACATGACATTATGTAGGACAATTGGAAAATGCAAACAATTTGTTAAGCAGCGGAATAGGATTGAAGGATCTATATGCGAAGCTTATATTGCAAAGGAAACTGCACATTTTTGTTCTTATTATTTTGAAAGTAACGTGCCATGTTCTAGGAATAAGACCAATAAGCACACGGTCGAATGTGTAAATAATCCATTATATCAACCAATGTCCATATTCAATCAACCAGGCCGATGTTCTAAGGATGTTAGAAAGAGAAGTTTGAGTGATATGGAGTACAAGTCAGCTACACTTTATGTGTTGATAAATTATCCCGAAGCTGTACCATTTCTCAAGTAAATATTTATTTATTAGTTATCACAATATAAAATTTACTGTGATTACATCTTGATGCAACTACTAAAAATATTTGATGTGTCACAGTCACTTCATGGGTCAATTTGGCCATGATGCTGTATATACAAGATTTGATACGTGGTTCAAATAATTTGTAAGTTTATCCTGATAATGTTCTAACACTATGTAGGTAAATAATCCAAATAATGGTGTAAATCAATTTTTGAAAGATATATCTTGGGGACTTGGGCTTCAGGTCACAACAATGTCTAAGTACGTAGTGAATTGTTATAAGTTCCATATATAGGATTGCTCTAAAAATAAAAATAGCAACAACAATTGGGTGTGGGTTCAAGGTGGTGATGGCAACCAAGTTGGAGATATTGATTATTATGGTGTGCTCAAAGAAATAATAGAACTAGAATATACAGGTTGGCCATATACGAAATTGATACTCTTTAGATGCAAGTGGTTTGACCAAAATCCAACAAGAGGTACAAGAGAACACAACCAATACAACATAATTGAGGTTAATCATACGAGGGAGTATGATCGCTATGATCCTTTAATAATTGCACATAACGTTAGACAAGTGTATTATGCTCCTTATCCATTGTGGCAAAATAAGTTGGATCGGTGGGTTGTAGTAAAAACTAAGCATGTAGGTAGGGTGGAAGTCGAGAATGTGTTAGATGTTGCATATCAAAACGATATCCCCGGTGTTCACCAAATAGTGGACGATCAGTTAGAAAATGATTTGGAACATCCTGAACGCATATTGGAAGAAGTTGATATAAATGAAGTAACAGTTATAGAAAATGAGGACGAAGAATCAACTGGAAGCTCAAACAAGTGAGGACGAAGAATTCTCGGACGAGGAACAATACGTCGATGCCTTTAAAAGTTGATTTTTTAAAGCACACTCATTTTATAGCTAGTTTCTTATATGTTTCAATCTAAATATGTATTATATTATGCAGATGGCAGGCAAGGGTCAAGGTAACAATGACCCTACTGGTTCTCGGGGTCGAGAAAAATCTAGGAAGGGAAAAAGGAGGGTAGATAAAATACTCCCTCTTTTCCACCCTCTTCAGAGATGCCTATGTCTTATCCTCCACCCCACGTCTATACTGAGATGCCACAGGATCACGAGCCCTACACCTTCATCCAGACACCAGGTCTTTCATCACATGGCCATAGGACTATACGTCCGACATACAGTCCAGCTGCCTCACGGCCACGTGGATCGCAGCCATCTGCATCGCAGCCATCTATATCACATCCCTACACATCACAGCCACATGGATTACATCCATCCATGTCACAGCCACTCGGGTCATAGCCATCAGTATCACAGCCACTTGGGTCGCATCCAGCTATGTCGCAGTCACATAGATCGCATCCATCTTCATCAGCGACTCCATCTATTTCAGGCATTCACCTTCGAGATAGCAGCTCTGACTCCCCTACACAGTCCACACATGCCTCTGATACACATGCTTCGGACGATGATGACGAGGAAGTGCATTATGATCAATATGGCAGGATCATCATAGTCCCTTAAGGTTATGGGTAAGATTTATTTTTTATTTTTGCGTTTATTATTTTGTAACGTTTTTACTAAGATATTAATGTGTTTTTATTATTAAATTGCAGGTTCACGCCGATTAATAAGATTACGAGGATAATCACCAATGCCATCAGAAAGCTTTATAATGGCCCTTATGCGACTTGGACTGATTTCCCATTCTAGCTGAAGGAGCAAATTTTCAATCAATTTAAGGTATAAATGTTCTTTTAAGTAGTTTTATAATTTATATTTATGATATTTCCATATAATATTTAACTTTTAAAATACATAGAAAGTGTGTATGGGAAGACTGCTATAGCGCGGAAGTGGCTGCAAATTTTCATCATAAAGCTCGCAAGAGATTGGCAGATGCTTTCTCCGGTGCTAGAAAGAAGAACAAGAGGCCAGGATGGTTACTTCAAAATTTATGGGATTATTTGCAAAGGCAATGGCTTACCGTAGAGTTCTTAGAGAAGAGCGAAAATGTAAAGAAAGCTCGTGCATCCGAGAAAGGAGGCTCCTTGCACACTGTAGGTACGATCAGCCTAGGGACAATAAAAAGAAGATTGGTCGTAATTGCTTAAATTATTTTACTTTTCAAAGTATATCTATTCTGTTTATTAACTAAATTAATTTATTTTTAGGAAAAGAAGTTGGGGCGTCCAATGAACCATGATGAGCTATTCAAGGAGACACATATTGTAAAGAAGAAGAAAGAGACGAATCAAGAAAGGTGGGTCGAGGACCGGGCCTCGATTGCATATGTAAGCTTTCACTTTTCTTTAAGTATTTTAATTTACTTTTATAGAAATTTTGAAATACTAATTTAATTTAAATTTTCGTATGGAGTCGCTACCAAAGTAATGTGAAGGAATTCATTCGCAGACATCCAGATGGTGAATCGGGCCAGTCAATCCAACCTTCGAACGAGGATGCTGAAAGAATATGGTTGGAGTCTTTTGGCGATCCAAAATGACGGAAGGTATACGGGCTTCCTACTAAAATGTTCCATCACTATAAGTGTGGAATGCAAGGAATAGGGACTTCCTCGCAAGGTGAGCAACTTGATGGGGAGAGCCTCTCTGCTATCCGATCTAGAAGCGGCCAAGGAAAGAGAAAGGTTAGAGATGATCAATTCCTTGGCATACGAGCTCAGATCAGAACTCTCCTATCTACTGGAGATTTTCCGTTGCCCCGATCTCGTGATTCATCGCCAGAGCTTCGACCTCCACGTGATCGTTCCTCCCGTCCTGCTCGTGATTGTTCCTCTCGTCCTCCCCGTGGTTGTTATTGCCGTCCTTTACTAGACCCTTCTCTATACTGTCTTGTAGATGAAGGTTCATCAGACGGTGATAATGATGTTGTACACAACACTCCTTGACTTTTATATACTTTGAACTGGACAAATAGAACCAGTTTTGAACTTGTTGTAATTAGTTTTAACTTGATTTTGGATTGTTATGTTCAATTGAACTTTAATTTGTTGTGGTAGTTGTATTGTTGTTGTTGTTGTTGTTGTTGTTGTTGTTGTTATTGTGTTGTTGTTGTTGTTGTGTTGTTGTTGTTGTGTTGTTTTTGTATTGGTATATGCTGGCAGGTGGTGTAGCTACCAAAACAGGCATTTTATGCAAAAATTAAACCTAGAAAACAGACCAAAGTTGGTCGATTTCTAATATAAAAATTTTTTTACTGCGCATTACCGACCAAAGTTGGTCGGTATTCTTTAAAAAATATTACAATTGCCGACCAAAGTTGGTCGGTTAATGAATAAGGAATTCCCAGAATTCAACATTACCGACCAACTTTGGTCGGTATTGTTAAATTTTAATTTTTTAAAAAATATATATTTTCATTTACCGACCAACTTTGGTCGGTAAATTTAAATTATTAAAATACGTTTCCGACCAATATTGGTCATTTTAGTATACCGACCAACGTTGGTCGGTATATTAAAACGACCATCAAAATAACGACCAAGCATATTTGGCCTCGTTTTGGTCGGTAATTGGCCATAACCGACCAAAGTTGGTCGGTTTTTCTGGTAGGTATTTCCAGGATTTCTAGTAGTGTCGAGTCCAGCATCATCCATTTCCCCTTGCTCTCGAGTGGTTTGACAATTTATTACATCTTTTATTTGTTCATTCTAGCAATATTCACCATTCGTATTAAATTAATCTACGTATTCTTAAAATCACTAACAAATTTAATTGTTATCCATTTCTGAGGATAAACATTAGTGAACATGAAAAACAAATTATCGACTTTTATGTTGAGATCTTTCTTATTGGGAGGCTAGGAGCGCCTTGTCCGTCTTGAAAAAATCATGATTGATGGGCTTAAGCTTTTATAGTCTAATGTTTTGATGATCTAACAAAGTTTCTGTTTAGAACCAGATAAAGGACCTGATGCATGCCCGGTACAATGATTCAGCAATGAACTTAAGATAATTTGGGCGGTATGAACTTTGGATTCACAAGAACCAATCTAGGGACCTGATCCCTTGGTGTTTCCCTGACAGAAGTTCAAAGTCAATTTTACAGCTGGAAAGCAACTGCAGAAAAGTGACTGCCTGCAACTGTGCACGCTACAGTGCAGAAACAGTGCAGTAGTTACTTCCCATTGGGAAGAGGCTTGTACCAACCAATAATGGACATCATCCTTGTGATGTCATTGAAGTATATAACAAGGAGTATAGCAACAAAATACTCACTTGAGCATTTAGTGATATTCTCTCAAGTATTGAAGAACTGATTCAGGATTGAAGTCACAAAGTGTTTCAAGAACAAGAAGACAACTCCACTACCAGTTCCATCATGAGTCTATGTGTGTCCTTAGTTGAGTTGTAATCTTGTGTTTGTTCTTCATTGTAACTCCTATCTTGCTTTCTTAGAAGCTTTGTTTTAGGAAACTCAAAATCATGAACCCTCTGAGTTTGTGTTTTGACTAGAGCTAGTCATAGATTGAAGTCTTTGTAACTAGTGAGTGACAAAGTGGCTTGTAGTAAGTGTATTACAAGTTATTGAGGTTGAAGTCTTTGTAATAGAGTTATTACAAAGTGGTTTGTAATAGTGTAGTTACAAGTTAGTAAAGTTGAAATTCTACCAGTGTAGGTCGTGGTTTTTGTCCCCTTGAGTTGGGATTTTTTCATGTAAAAAATCATGTGTTCTATTTACATATTATTTTAGTAGTTAGCACTGAGGGAACTGATATAGGACCAGGTCTCTATACAGTTGGTGGACTTATATAAACTATCAATTGGTATCACAGCAGGTTCTTTTCAAAAGGTTAACACCTAGAAAGGATCTCAATGGTCAGTACTACGGCTGGTGGAAGACTCGTATGCATGATTTTATAATGGCAGAAGACTTTGAGTTGTGGGACATCATTTGTGATGGTCCACATGTTCCTATGCAGAAGGTTGGAGAGTCTGGAGTGATGGTCTCGAAAACCAGAAAAGAATACAGCGATATTGACAGAAAAGTTATTGAGAAGAACTTTCGTGCCAAGAAGATCTTGGTATGTGGTATAGGACCTGATGAGTACGATAGAATCTCAGCCTATCAATCTATCAAGGAGATATGTGAAGCATTGCAAACGGCACATGAAGGAACTACTCAGGTAAAACAGTCCAAGATTGACATGCTCACAACCGAGTATGAGCTTTTCAGGATGAAAGATGATGAGTCTATATAAGTTATGCATACAAGATTCACATCTATCATAAATGAGCTTCATTCACTTGGAGAACTTATTCCTAGAAACAAGCTTGTGAGGAAGGTTCTCAGTGTTTTACCTAGCTCTTGGGAGAGTAAGGTGAACGCCATCACTGAATCCAAAGATCTACAAACTCTAACCATGGATGAGCTGATCGGAAATCTAAAGACATACGATATGAAGAGAAAGAAAGACATTGAAAGAAGAGAACCAAAGAAGGAGAAGAACCTGGTGCTCAAAGCTGAAAATAATGACTCAAGTGAAGAAGATAGTGACATGGCCTATCTCACTAAAAGGTTTCAAAAGATGGTTCGAAGAAATGGTGGTATACCAAAGAGAAGCAACTCAAGTAAACCAAGGAACTATGATCTCTGTCACAAGTGCAGAAAGACAGGGCACTTCATCAAAGACTGCCCACTTCCGAAGCAGGAGAATTACAAACACAACTCTGACAAAGCAATAAAAAGGAACCTGGTTCCTGAAAAACGATTCAGCCGAAAAAGTGCAGCTGACGATATTGTGAAGCAAGCTCTTGCTGCATGGGGAGACTCCCCCAGTGAATCAGAAGAGGAACCAGATGTAGGAAACAATTCCATGATGGCAGTGGAAAGTGAAACAAAGGAATATGAATCATTGTTTGCATTGATGGCTCAGTCCGATGATGATGAAGATGATGACAATGATGAGGTAAATTTCAGGATTTTCAGAGAAATCTGAAGTCCTACTCTTCTAAGAAATTGATGTCATTAGTGAATTTTTTAATTGATGCATATTATAATCTCGTCAATGATAAAGATGCTTTGACCATTGAGTTAGGAGATGATGAACAATCTAGAGATGATCTGGTGGTCTGTGTGGTTGATTTAGAAGAGACCATAGATAATCTTGAAAAATAAAGGGAAGCTCTAACTGGAAAAATATAGTGTAGAAAATGAGAGAGATAACTTGATGGTAGTGGTTTTTGACTTGAAGAAGACCATAGAGAACCTTAGCAAAGAAAAGAATACTCTAGCAGAGAAAATTGTAGCTGATGAGCTAGAAAGGGATGACTTTTTGGTGGTAATCACAAATCTAGAGGAAAATATTGAGGGACTCAAATCAGAAAATAGGCTTGTAAGTATTGAGAAAGGGAAGGAAGTAGCTAGTGAAACACACATCAAGCTTGAAAAGGAATTGAATGATATGAAAACTAGTATGTGTGGTGAACTCGAGTGTCACGACCCAAAATCCATAGGTCGTGATGGCGTCGGACACCACTGTCAGGCAAGCCAAATCCTTAATTAGTTGAAATGCATTCATGTTTTAACATTTTTCGAAACCCATTACCTTTCCTTGCATTTCATAATCAAATAAATAAATTTTCGTAAATTAAAATACGACAGCGAATAAAATTTTGTTATTTAAAAACAGTGATCTAAAGATTTCACTTAAACAATTATCCCAGTACATATCCCAGAACCCGGTGTCACAAGTACATGGGCAATTTCTAAGAATTTATACAATCATTACAAAGCATGTCTGAAATACAACTAGACAAGGAAATTTAAAAATAAGAATAAATACAGTCTGAAGGAGACTCTGTCAGTTGCGGATCGCCTCCAGATGATGCAGCTCGCCTAAGTCTCTGAATCCTCCACATTGCTATGAAAGTACCTGTGTAATAAAATTCACAGCAAGTGTAGTATGAGTACAAAAACAACATGTACTCAGTAAGTCGCCCGCCTAACCTCAAAGAGGTAGTGACGAGAGGTCAATTTATACACTTACTAAAGGTCAATTTTGGAATATCTACGAGTGACACTAAGCATGGTTTTATCATAGACAATTTATAAAACAAGATTTAAACATCCTTCAATTTCGTTCACATTTAACACTTTATATCTTCGTCATATTAACAATTAATTAACATGGTGATTTAATCAAATAATATAAATCAACGGAAGGAACAACTTCTTCCAAAAGTCTTTTTAATAACTTTAAGTCTTTGTCATTTCAATCGACAATTTAACATTGCAGGCCAGTAATCAGGCAAATATCATAGCAACTACGCAGCAAATATCATGCACAAGAAATGCCGAGGGTTGAACGACGCGGACCAACAATAATAAACTGTGCACTGCCGAGGGGTCGACCGGCTCGAACCATAAATGCATATATTTTCCCCGCTCGCAAATCGATCATGCGACGTGGTCAACATAAAAATAATAAGGTTAGCCTGCTCGCGAATCATATATGCGACTCAGGTGCTCATATGTACACACATTCACATAATACATCCTCATTTTTTATCAAGAAGCAGGTTTTCTCAGGAAAGTGGTAAAAATCCTTTTTAAAAGAAACATAAAATATAGGTTTTGAAATCTTTGTTTTGAAACTCATTTGTCCAGTTTAGTAATACTCCATGATACAACCCAGTCCAGGTACACATACATTCACAGCGAAAACAAATTCTCCTTTTTAGAAGGTTACAATATGAACTCTAGTTTCCTTTTAAACATTCAATTACGTTTTCGATCACATAGCAGTTTAATGTTACAGGAATGGTTACAGGTACACACATAAAGCATGCTAGTGGGTCCTAGGCTACCCGGACATGGAATAATAGTAGCTACGCACGGACTCCCGTCACCTCGTACATATGTAGCCCCCGGAGATAATAGCATATACTGAATTAATTCCACTAGGGGGATGATTCCCCCTCACAAAATTAGAAAAGAGACTTACCTCGCTCCGAAATTCCAATACCGGCTTCCAAGCCCTTCCGATAACTCCAACGGACGCACTATGCTCCGAAACTATCACATAACAGCAAAACAATGAACATTCATCCTAATACTCACAACAAATTCAGATTATATGTTTTCCCAACCCCGCTCGGAGAAATGACCAAAATGCCCTCGGGCCACGTGCCCGAAATTCAAAATTTCTCGAAGATACATTCTACACATAGCCTTACTAACTCAAATATATAATTTACTCAAACATTCATGCTTAATTCATGGCTGAAAATCAAAATTTTCACTTTTTAGGTTTTTCTTCAAAAACCCCAATTTTCCCACAATTTCCCATATCAAATCATGCATATAATCTTGTATTTAGCCTTAGAAACAAGTAGAAACAACTTACCTCTAATCCCTGATGAAATCCCCCTTGAAAATCTCTCCAAAATCTTCTCAACCAAATGAAAAATGAGAGAAAAATGGAACAAACCCGATTTTAAAACATTCTGCCCAGGCATCTTTTCGCACCTGTGGTACTTCCTCCGCACCTGCGATCCCACAGGTGCGACCAAATCTCCCGCACATGTGGTCTTCCTCAACTTCGGCCCAAATTGCACCTGCAGCTTTGCAGGTGCGGAATATCCATCGCACCTGCAGTCCCCAGCCAAGCCAAGCCCACACTCGTACCTGCACACCCAAGTCGCACCTGCGGTCAAAGCCTCGCAGGTGCGGTTGCACCAGATGACAGCAGCTTCAGCCCTTTTCCAACTTCAGCTTTGATCTGTAAACCACCCGGAATCTACCCGAGGCCCTCGAGACCCCGTCCAATCACACCAACCTATCCCAAAACATGACACAGACCTGCTCGAGCCCTCAGATCACATCAAACAACACCGAAATCACAAATCGTACTCAAATCCAATTCTTTAAGAACTTAGAATTTCAAACTTCTTCATCCGATGCCGAAACCTATCAAATCACGTCCGATTGACCTCAAATTTTGTGCACAAGTCATATTCAACATTACGGACCTGCTCTACCTTCCATAATCGCATTCCGACCTTGATATCAAAACCTCCACTTCCGACTGGATTTCCCAAAAACCTTCAAATTCCTATCTTTAGCCAAATGACTCCAAAATGACCTACGGACATCCAAATTCACTTCTGATCGCGCTCCCAATTCCAGAATCACCATACGGAGCTATTCCCAGACTCGGAATCCCAAACGGACATCAACCTCACTGATATGCACTTCAAGCCCAAATTCATGAAATCCTTCTAAAATGCTAACTTCCACAATATATGCCGAAATGCTCCCGGGTTATCCAAAACCCGATCCGGACATACACCCAAGTCCGAAATCATCATACGAACCTGCTGGAACCTTCAAATCCTGATTCGGAGATCTTTTACTCAAAATTCCAATCTTAGTTGATTTCTCCAACTTAAGGCTTCTAAAATGAGAATTTTCTTTCCAAATCAATTCTAAACTTCCTGGAATTCAATTCCTACCACGCCCACGGGTCATAACACCTGAAACGAAGCTGCTCACGACTTTAAACCGATGAACGACATGCTAGAGCACAAAACGACCGGTCGGGTTGTTACATTCTCCCCCACTTAAACCGATCTTCGTACTCGAACGTTCTAAGAATTGCTCTGGAGTTACCTGAAATCATTGTTTAACATCTCGAGCACCTGCATGTGCTACCACAACCCAGTCGAGCACAATGGCTTGATCAAATCTGGAGATTTCTTCTTTATCCATATAATAAGCTCAGAATTCATTCAAACACCTGAAATTTCTCTATCCGAGCCTAGTTTCAATATATATAAGCACTGCATCAACTAGCACACGATATACCAGATCATAACTGCATACCCTTGCTGAATCGGCACCATGCACCGCATAACTCATCGTCTGACCACAACGATGCTCCCTGAACCTTATTAGTCAAGGTCCACGAATCTGATGCTCCTAATGCACCTCATAACAATTATACAGACATCCTGATAGAATGTTGGCGATACAACCATAACGGAGGGAATGCGCAGAAATTCACACTCAACTGCAGAGTTAACAAATCCTTGAATACCTCATCTTGACTAGAATCATCACTTTCATTATGAACCTGAATGATGGTATTTGTTCTTTAATATACACTTAACATAACCTCATCACGCTGATACTTGATCCGATTATCTCGTCTCACCCAGTACGAACTGCTCAGACAGCAAGTCACCCCAAAAATGGCTAACAGCCTCACATGATACCGCATCGTCCAATAGGCCATAACTCGAACATGATAATAAGAAACGACTTAGGACGGAACTACTCAGCTCATGCAACTAATATGAATTCTTACCAGAAAAATGGGAAATAACCCACAAGAAAATAAATACATATTAACCCTTTTCATCATCACACTGCTGCGGCGTGCAACCCGATCCGAATAATATAAAATTTACATGAGAAGATATATATACGGAACTGATTTGATCACTATTACCAATTACTGAATATCGATCACAAGCACGCTAAGTGCATAATACCATCATGGGGAGACTGATAAAGCCATAGGCTACAAAACTCGAGCACAACTGAGGTGTAATATACATATGCACTCTGGATCTCAAAAGTTATCCTGCTCACATAACATTCCCGCTACACGGGACCTCAACACATAAGAAATTATCAAAGTCGTTTCATAATTCACACGGCACAATCACAATAACACATGAATTCGACGAAGACGGAACAACACCGGTTGTTCTAATACCTTCTCATGAAAAGCGCTCTACTGAAAGGAACATGCCTGGCTCACACGGAGCCCATAATCATATTTAAATCCATCCACAAACATCGAGCCACCTCGCTCTCACCAAACTTAGCTATTAGCTTTTACCTGGGTCCACATTAACCCATTTTTTTCTCATATCATCACCGGGACTAACACCCCATAATCTGTAATCAATTGAACCGAATGCCCTCCAGGCGTAAATTCTCAGTTAAGCAATATTGCACTTCTTTATACTCAGTCCAGATCTGAAATCCATCAAGTGACTTCATGTCACACTTTATACAATCTTTTCGCGGTCATGTGATCACCCCTCACCCTCACTACTTTATAAGTATGAAGGCAAGGATCGTGTAGCTTTTACCCGAATGATCGGGATCGAATCCACAGGGAGTCTATAATGGGAGTGAGTGTATAAGTGATATAAAAGGGTCGAGTGTTTTTAATTGCACTTCTAATCATTTGTTGGTGTTGAACTATGCTATGTGCATTCTATTGTTTGTAAGATAATTAATGACTAACTTTGTTTTTGTTTTTGTTGTTATTTTCTGATATTAATAAAGGCACTAGGGTCGTGTCTGTTGCCTAGGTGGATACACAACGGGGTTCAATTCTAAGGTCGGGGAATTGGCTAGGGATACAGCTATAACCAATGCACGAAGGTGCTCACTCTATACCTCTCGGTAGTTTGAGTGATTTTACCCTAATTGCCCCTCTAGAGGTCAATTGGGTGCCAATTAATCAAGAAATTCAGGATTAGGTAGGGTGTTACTCTCTCGAGGTTTAACCCGTTAATTAGGGCTCAAGTAGGGTTTGACCATTTCTGGGTTCAACCCAATTGATTGGGACTACCAATCTCTTGATAATGCCCCAATTTCCTATTAGGCTAATTTCTAGACTCAATTCTTCTTTCTCAAGAAAGACCCAAGTGAATCTTTTCTTGAGGCACCGTTATTGAAAAACAAAACAATAAGAAAAGTAAAAACAGACTCAAACCCTTAAGAAGGTTGTCACACCGTCCATCCTTCGGAAGAGCCACCCGGTTCACACAAATTCCACCTTTGGAAAGAACCGTGACGTTAAGAAAACCAAAGGCTTATTGCTCGCGCGAAAACCAAACAAGAAGCTATGAAAGAAAAATAAGAAGCTATAAAATAGAAAAGAAATGCGTAAAGTAAAGTAAAGTGCGTGGATAGAATGAATATGTACATTAGGGGAATTAGATGAATATACATAGGGGATGAATATTTACAATGGATAGTTAACTTATACATACCAAAATTGAAAATAACATAAAGAAAAAGAAGAAAAATATTGTTTGCATTATACAACCCAATGTAGCCAAAATCAAATGCCTATAGGGCCATTCCCCCAACTAAGAGATAGCATTGTCCTCAATGCTATATAACAAAATTAGTGCACAAAATATGGGAGAGAGAGAGAGAGAGAGAGAGAAAGTAAAGAAAACTCCCTATAGGCCCTCAGCCTGCTGTGGTCCATGTTGTTGTGTCTGTGAGGGGATAGGATCTGCCTGAGACTGGGACTGTGAAGGATCAGGATCTGCCACTGGTTGTGTCTGTGAAGGAGCTGGGTCTACCACTGCCTGTGATGAAGCTCCGGTGGGCTGGGTCTCCTGGCTCTGTGCCTGAGTCTTCTCTGTGGGAGGGTCTTCCAGTACAAGTTTGATGTCCTGAGCACGGGGCATAACCTTCCTCTTCTTCAATGGCCTCACCGGATCCGTCTCCCGCACTGACTGAGGCTCTGGCTGCTGCTGTGGTTATGGCTCTGTAGGGTCTGCTAGTAGAATCTCCAATGGAATCTGATCACCCGTTAGCTTTTCGACCTCCTTTCTAAACTTAGCCACCTCCTCCTTTGAGATCCTCCTCTACCAGTGTGTTTAGACCGTCTCCTCGAGATAGCACCATTGCCTGCAAAGTACATATAGGTGAACATGGTTAGTTTCCCGAGCATTGTTGTGCAGACACTTCAGTAACAATGAAGACTAAATGCACTATTTTTAGGCCACCAAGGACCGCAAAAGTCAATTGCGGACCGCGGTGGGATCCTCTGATGAGCAAGACTCTCTGGACCTTCACATCGCGGGCCGCAAAAACCCGACTACGACCGCGAAGTAAGATCCAGTGTAGTATCAGTTCTGGAAGACATGGCCCGCGGCCCGCGAAAAAGCGATTTGGGTTTTGCAAAAGAAGCAACGCGGACCGCGAAAACAGGGCCGCGGACCGCGAAATTGGATTTTACCCAGGGTTTCCAGATTTAGCATTTTCTACGCTAAAGTGTTCATTTATATGAGTCCTACACGAGTAATCAGTGTATTGTATTCCAAGGGACTATCATGAACATATTTGGACTAACCCTAACATTTTACAAGCCTAAAAAGAGAAAAATTATGAAAAAGAAGATGAAAATAAAGAAAATATAGAAATTAAGAAGCTAATGAAGCACAAATACACTTACTAGATGCTTGGATGATAGTTTGGATGAGAGCAATGAATTTCAGAGAATGCAGGAGTAAGACACAGTCGAAGGGAGATTTGAATAGCTACAATGCGTAAAGTATGAAATAAAACCCCCTAGTGGCCTATTTATAGAGAAGAGCTGGGGACCACCCCTCTTACCTACCGCGGACCACGAAAAATCGACTGCGGTTTGCGGTCAGTCAGTTGTTTATGGCTCAGGAAAAATCACATTGCAGTCCGCAAAAAATCAATCGTGGTCGCGGTGCGTTAGGCTCAGAAAGGCATCCTTCAGTTAAATGGGCTTCGCGGACTGCGAAAAGGCGACCGCGAAGTAGATTCTAGTGAACTACTATTGCAACCTTTGGACTTCGCGGACCGCGAAAAGGAGACCGCAGTCGCGAAGTTAATTCCAATAAGGTTCTGTTTCTACACTTAACCAAATTTCCTGTGTCAAAATCATCCTACACATCCAAAAACTAGTTAGTGTAACAGTGAAACCTATTCTACCAAGAAAAACAAATAAACGAAAGTAAAAGACACATGGGTTGCCTCCCAAGAAGCGCTTGATTTAACGTCGCGGCACGACACCTGTTACCGGGATCATTTGAGATGAAGAAGTGCCACCACGTGGTTGTCATCGACTTTGCCAAGATAGTGCTTTACCCGTTGACCATTTACTCTGAAGACTTCACCACTTTTGTTCTTAAGGTCGAGAGCCCCAAATGGAGTAACAAATACCACTTCAAAAGGCCCACTCCACCTTGACTTGATTTTTCCGGTAAATAGCCTCAACCGAGAATTGAACAATAAGACCAAATCACCAACCTTGAACTCTTTACCTCGAGCATATTTGTCATGTAGGTACTTCATTTTGTCCTTATACAAGGACGAACTGGAGTACACATGGAATCTAAACTCATCCAACTCATTCAATTGCTCCATCCAAAGATTTGCAGCTACATCCCATTCCAAGTTCAACTTTTTCAAGGCCCACATAGCCTTGTGCTCCAATTCCACCGAAAGGTGGTATGCTTTTCCAAAGACCAAGCGATATGGGGACATCCCAATTGGTGTCTTGTAGGCGGTCCGGTAAGCCCAAAGAGCATGATCTAATTTCTTAGCCCAGTCGGTCCTATTGGCATTGCTCGTTTTGGATAATATTCTCTTTATCTCTCTGTTAGACACTTAAACTTGGCCACTATCCTGAGGGTGGTACGGGGTAGTGACTTTATGATTGACCCCATACTTTAAAAGCAAGGAGTCGAAGGCTTTGTTGCAAAAATGTGACCCCTTCC
>MDKI01265044.1:0-13776 GCA_005239505.1 Nicotiana paniculata
GGCGTGAACAATCGCTGCCAACTCGAGATCATGAACATGGTAGTTTTTCTCATGAACCTTCAAATGTTTGGACGCATAGGCAATCACCCTACTGTCCTGCATCAACACCGCTCCCAAGCCAATCCTCGAAGCATCACAATAAACTGTATAGGACGCGGAACCGGTAGGCAAAACTAATACAGGAGCAGTAGTCAGGGCTGTCTTGAGCTTCTGAAAGCTCTCCTCACACTCCTCATTCCATATAAAAGATGCACCCTTCTGGGTCAATCTGGTCATAAGCGCTGAGATGGATGAAAATCCCTCCACAAAACGACGATAATACCCAGCCAAACCGAGGAAACTGCGGATCTCAGTAGTTGAGGACGGTCTAGGCCAACTCTGTACCGCCTCCACCTTCTTCGGATATACCTTGATCCCATTCGAAGACACCACGTGGCCTAGGAATGCCACAGAATCAAGCCAAAATTCACACTTAGAAAACTTGGCATACAACTTCTTCTCCCTCAATGTCTGAAGCACGGTCCTCAAGTGCTACTCATGGTCCTCCTGGGACCGGGAATATACCAGAATGTCAACAATGAACACAATGACAAAAGTATCAAGATAAGGCCGAAATATGTTGTGCATCAGGTGCATGAAGGCTGCTGGGGCATTGGTCATCCCAAATGACATAACAAGGAACTCATAGTGGCCATATCTGGTCCTGAAGGCAGTCTTCGGGATATCCGGCTCCCGAATCTTCAATTGATGATAAAACCGCACGCAGATCAATTTTGGAGAACACCCTAGCACCCTGTAACTGGTCAAATAGATCATCAATGCGAGGCAATGGGTACCTATTCTTCACTCTCACCTTATTCAGCTACCGATAGTCACACATACACATCGAGCCATCCTTTTTCATCAAAAATAATACCGGAGCGCCCCAAGGTGATAAATTGGGCCTGATGAATCCCTTTTCAAGCAACTCCTGTAACTGTTCCTTCAACTCCTTCAACTCAGGAAGAGCCATGCAATAAGGAGGAATGGAAATGGGCTGAGTGCCCGGCAACAAGTCAATGCCGAAATCAATGTCTCTATCGGGTGGCATACCTGAACGATCAGTTGGAAATACATCAGAATAGTCCCTGACAACTGGAACTGACTCAACTTTAGGAGTCTTAGCACTAACATATCTCACATAAGCCAACTATGCATCACAACCCTTTTCAACCATCCGCTAAGCCTTAAGAAAAGAAATGACTTGGCGGGGAGTATACTCTAAGGAACCTCTCCACTCTAACCTCGGTATCCTGGCATAGCCAACGTCATAGTCTTGGCGTGATAATCAAGAATAACACAATAGGGAGACAACCAGTCCATACCAAATATAACATCAAAATCTACCATACTGAGTAGTAGTAAATCAACTCTTGTCTCAAAAACCACTGATAGCAATCAAACATGACCGATATAGGGGGTCCACAACAAGAGAATCTCCCACCGGAGTAGAAACATAAACAGGGGAACTCAAAGAATCCCGGGATATCCCCAGATGTGAAGCAAAATAGGAAGACACATATGAATATGTAGATCCTGGGTCAAATAATACCGATGCATCCCTATAACAAACGGGAACAATACCTATAATGACTGAATCTGAAGCAATGGCCCGGGACTGGGCCGGAAGAGCATAGTACCTGGCCTGGCCTCCCCCTTTAGGGCGACCTCGACCTTCCCGATCACCACCTTGAGCTGCCTGAGGTGGTGGGGTAGTAGCTGGGGCTGGAATAATAGCTAGAGGACCTGGTGGAAGACGTGGGGCCTAATAAGTCTGAGGGGGTGCACGCTGATAAGTCTGAGGTGGTGCACCCTGATAAGTCTGAGGTGGTGTGACCCTCCTCACTCTAGGGAAATCTCTGATCATATGATGAGGGTCACCACACTCAAAGAAATCCCTAGGAGGACGTGGTGGCCGCTGTTGACTCTGAACTGGCCTGCTGGACTGGCCAGTGATACACCTCGAGAAGGAAGCACCTGAGATACTGGTGGTGCATAATAAGGCTCCTGAGGTCTAGGTAGAGCTGGAATACCACTGGCTGCTGGGAGATCTGAATGAACGGGGCGACTCACAAAACCCCTACCATAGCATGCTGCTGGTGCACGGGCTCCTGAAAAATGACCAGTCTCTCGAGACCTCTTGGCCTCTCTCTCCTCCCTGTCCCGGGCTAACATAGTCTCAATCCTCCGGGCAATACTCACGGCCTGCTGGTAAGCAATATCTGTTTCCAGCTCCTTGGACATGCTGGTCCGAATACTGGGGTGGAGTCCCTCAATAAAGCGTCGAACCCTCTCTATGACAGTGAAAACCAAAGCTGGTGCATGGCGATCCAAATCGCTGAAACGGACTGCATACTCTGACACAGTCATGGTACCTTGGGGTAGCTGCTCAAACTCCGCATGCCAAGCATCCTTGAAGATCTGAGGGACAAACTCAAGTATGAACATCTCGGAGAACTGAGCCCAAGTAAGTGAAGCTGCCTCGTCCGGGCTACTAAGCTCAAAAGCACGCCACCACTGATAAGCTTCTCCCCTCAGCTGGAAAGCAGTGAAAGAAACCCCACTCGTCTCCACAATACCCATAGTGTGGAGAATGCGATGACACCCCTCAAGGAAACCCATGGCGTCATCCGAAGCTAGTCCGTTGAACTCAGGTGGGTGATACTTTTTGTACCTCTCAAGTCAGAGTTGCTCTACCTCAGGAACAACTATCCTAGTCTCATGCTGAGCTGGAGCTGCTGGGGGCATAGGAATATACTCTAGAACCTGCCCAATATGAACCCTCTGCTCAGGAGTACGGGCTGCGGGAGTCTGTGTCCCTACTCCGGCCTGGGATGTAGCTGGAGCTATCGGGAGTAGTCCCGCATGAGATAGAGTACTGAAGGCACTCAAGAACTGAGCCAATGTCTCCTGGAGTTCTGGAGTAACAGTAGGGACCTCCTGTGCCTCTCCAACTGTAGCTGCTGGGGGCTCCTCTGCCTCTCCTCTAGCCGGTGCTCAGGCTGCAGTGCTGCACCGCGTGCTCGTACTCTGCCCCGGCCCCTGCCTATTGTGGCTCTAACTGGGGGCTCGGATGCCTGGTCATCAGTACGTCCGGTACGTGTACGAACATTTGCAAGCAATAATAGAATAGAGTTTAAGAATTTGAGGACAGTAACTAGCACGATAAGGAATTCCAAAGAATTTGATTGTTCTTAACAGTTACATAGACTCTCGAAGATAGATACGGACGTCTCCGCATCGATCCGCGAGACTTTAATAAACCAGCTTGTGACTTGTGACTCCTATGAACGTAGATGCTCTGTTACCAACTTTTCACGATCCATTTTTCTCTCCGAAAAGTATCGTGACGGCACCTAGTCTCAATGACTAGGTAAGCCTAAAATTTGTGGAAAATGATAGAATCAATAAAATAAGATAGAAAATAACTCAAGTAGATAAAACATAGCTGCTCAGCATATACACTTTCACTTCCCAAAACCCGGAATGTCACTATAGTCACAAGCTCTATACTAATTGTAGCTTTATACAATGAAACAGTGGAAAAATACATAAGTCTTCTATGCCTATACTAGAGTAGAAGGGGACTCGTGGGATTCTGCGGACGCGGTAGAATTACCTTGTTGTCTCCTAGCAGCTGGTAGAACGACTCCTAGCCACGATACTGGGTGCTGGTACCTGGATCTGCACATGAGGAAAACATGCGCAGGAAAGGGCGTGAGTACTCCACATTCGGTACTCCGTAAGTTCCAAGCCTAACACCAGTCAAGTAGTGACGAGGTTAGGTTGAGGCCCTACTGAGTTTTTAAAACAAGTCAATATACAATTTAAAACAGTGAAATATAGATAAGCAATGATAAACAAGATTAATGGAAACTGGAAGAATTAGTAATAGAAATAGAGCCCTCGGCTCAGCACAACATATATCTCAACAGTAAATGTGCAATGCAGTACACGGGGAAAGCTCCCGAATCTCAGTCCGTAGTCCCAATTTAAATATGCTATGCAGTACAGGGGGATAGCTCTCGGATCTCCGTCCATAGTCCCAATTCAAATATGCATTTCAGTACAGGAGGAAAGCTCCCGGATCTCGGTCCGTAGTCCCAATTTAAATATGCTATGCAGTACAGGGGGATAGCTCTCGGATCTCCGTCCATAGTCCCAATTCAAATATGCATTTCAGTACAGGAGGAAAGCTCCCGGATCTCGGTCCGTAGTCCCAATTTAAATATGCAAAGCAGTACAGGGGGAAAGCTCCCGGATCTCGGTTCGTAGTCCCAATTTAAATATGCAGCAGAAGTATGTCGGATACGGTTTAATTAAACAGTCCAGGATAACAACGTGCAAGAATAGAGTAAAGTTACCTAAGCATGGTGCAACTAGTAGCAAATAAGAGGAAATCAAGTAAGGACAAGTAGGAATGCTTACTCTTAAGCTAACTACTTAGTTGAGATATGAAACAGTAATATAGGGATGAAAATGAGTGATTTCATGGAAGTAAAAATAGGATTTTAGCAACAATGACTCGTGTACGCCCTCGTCACCTCATGTACACGGCGTCCACGTAACAAAATCAGTATCAAAATACCTAAGGGGAAGTCCCCAACACAAAATTAGGCAAGCCACTTACCTTGATTGCACTAATCAACTCAATACCACGCTCTTGCAACGAGTATCTGACTCCGGTGGCCCAAATCTATTCAAATCGATTGCATGGTGTAAATATCACTTCAAGGGAACTAAATAGCTAATTATTTTTAAGCTAATATGCTAAATTAGGAAATTCGCCCAAAATTTCCCCTAGGACCACGTCTCAGAATCGGGTAAAATTTATATTTCCCGAACACCCATTCACTCATGAACCCACTCGAACAAGAATCAACAAAATCCGACGTCTAAATCTCCCTAAATCATCAGATTTCTACTTGGGGAAATTTCATGGTTTTCATCCAATTTCATTGATTAGATTGAGGAAATTGATAGAGATTATTGATATATACATGGATTAAGGTTAGAAAATGTTACCTATGATTATCCTCTTCAAATCCCACTGAAAATCGCCAAGCTCCGAGCTCACAATCGATTTTGGAATTATGAATTTCAAACTTGGATATTTGGTATAACCAGCCCAGATGTTTTGCACCTGCGAAACTGGGATCGCACCTACGATGCCACACCTGCGGAAACACAATCGCTGGTGCGAAAACTCATTAAATGACCTGGGGTCGCAGGTGCAGCTCCGCACCTGCGGATACTCTTCTGAGCCTGCGAGTCGGGCCAGACTAAGCCACGTCCGCACCTGCGTGCACCCCCTTCGTACCTGCGTGTCCGCACCTGCGTAAATACCATCGCAGGTGTGAGACACCAGAACCAGGATGGTTCAGCTGCTCTCAAAGTCCCAAACTCACCCGTTGGGCATCCGAAACAACCCCGAGGCCCCCAGGACCTCAACCAAACCTACCAAATGATGCTAATACCTTTTTCAAACTTGGTCGAGCCTTAAAAACACATCTCATAACATCAAAATAATCAATTATGCATAGATTAAAGCCTAAGAACTTATGAAATTTCTAGAATCCACATCTGATGCCGAAACACGTCAAAACTCATCCGAATGACCTCAAATTTTGCACATAGGTCACAAATGACATTACGGACCTGTTTTCACTTTCAGAATTCCATTCCGAATCTGATAGCAAAATTTCACCTATCGGCCAAAATCGCCGAAATTCTAACTTTCGCCAATTTAAGCCTAAATCCACAACCGACCTCAAAAACACATCCCGAACACGCTCCTAACCCCAAAATCACCCAACAGAGCTAACGGAGTTGACTGAATTCCATTCCGGATATGTCTTCACACCTCTCTAGCTATGGCCAGATTTATAAAGCTAAATTCCATATTTATGGACTATGTGTCCAAAATCACCCCGGATTTCATCACTCAATGCCCCGGCAAATTCCAATAACATAAATAGACATGGGAGAAGCGGTTAATAGGGGATCGGGCACTAATTCTTAAAATGACCGACCGGGTCGTTACACATAGTCTGATGAATTTTCTCCTAGGATAGAAATCTTAATCTGATAAATCTTTCTGCTAAGATAACAAAAAAAAATACCTAGTCTGATGAACTTTCTCCTAGGATAGAAATTTTAGTCTGATGAATCTTTCTCCTAAGATAAGAAACCTAGTCTGATGAATTTTCCCCTAGGATAAAAATCTTAGTCTAATGAATCTTTCTCCTAAGATAATAAATAAGAAAACCTAGCCTGTTGAATTTTATCCTAGGATAAAAATCTTAGTCTAATGAATCTTTCTCCTAAGATAATAAATAAGAAAACCTAGCCTGTTGAATTTTATCCTAGGATAAAAATCTTAGTCTGATGAATCTTTCTCCCAAGATAACAAAAAAAAAAGACCTAGTCTGATGAATTTTCTCCTAGGATATAAGTCATAGTCTAATGAATCTTTCTCCTAAAATAATAGCCCTAGTCTGATGAACTTTCTCCTAGGATAAAATTTTTAGTCTGATGAATCTTTGTCCTAAGATAAGAAAACCTAGTCTGATGAATTTTCTCCTAGGATAGAAATCTTAGTCTGATAAATCTTTCTCCTAAGATAATAAATTAGAAAACCCAGTCTGATGAATCTTTCTCCTAGGATAGAAATCTTAGTCTGATAAATCTTTCTCCTAAGATAATAAATTAGAAAACCCAGTCTGATGAACTTTCTCATAGGATAGAAATCTTAGTCTGATGAATCTTTCTTCTAAGATAAGAGCCCTAGTCTGATGAATTTTCTCCTAGGATAGAAATCTTAGTCTGATGAATCTTTCTCCTAAAATAATAAATTAGAGCCCTAGTCTGACGAACTTTCTCCTAGGATAGAAATCTTTGTCTGATAAATTTTCTCATAAGATAAGAAAACCTAGTCTGATGAATTTTCTCCTACGAAGAAAAAAAGAAAGAAAGATAAAGTCCTTAAGTTATTAATCTTTAGATTTCTTTAAGCTCAGGGTTTTCGCCTGAAAATAGGGTCAGTTTTTAGTTTCCTTAAATCGTTAATCTTCAGTTTCCTAAAATTCAGGGGTCTCGCCTGGAAATTAGGGTCAACTTTTAATTCTCTTAAGTTGTTAATCTTTAGTTTTCCTTAAGTTCAGGGGTCCCGCTTGGAAAATAAGGAAAATTTTAGTTTCCTTAAGTCGCTAATCTTTAGTTTTTCTTGAGTTCAGGGGTCTCGACTAGAAAATAGGGTCGATTTTAGTTTCCTTAAGTCGTTAATCTTTATTTTCTTTTAAGTTCAGGGGTCCCGCCTGGAGAATAGGTTCAAATTTTAGTTTAGTCAAGCTCAGTTTATAGTTTTACTCAAGCTCAATCTCAAATCTAGGAGACGCACTTCCTAGTTTGGGTTTTTCAGATTTTTTTTCTTTAGGAGATGCACTTCCTAATTTTAGGTTAAAGGTTTCACCCCTAGGAGATGCACTTCCTTGTCTGGGTCTTTCAGGATATACTTTTCTTTTAAGAGACGCACTTCCTAAATTGAGATTTCACCCCTAGGAGACACACTTCCTAGTTTGATTCATTCAAGTTTCACCCCTAGGAGACGCACTTCCTACTTTGGGTTATTCAAGCTTCATCCCTAGGAGACGCACTTCCTAGTTTGGGACTTTCGTTTTTTTAGCAGAGCATTTGCTAGTCAAAGTTTTCTTGGTTTTACTCACAGGAGACGCACATCCTAGTCGAGTCTTTAATTTTACTCTCATCATTTCATCCTTCATCAATAGCATAAGTGATTTATAGTTCTGCTAACAACTCACAAATCTTCCTAGTGCAAACTGGGGAAGAAAAGTTTCTTTTGTTTTGTCTGTTTTGTTGTAGTAGTAGGCGCCCACCTAGAGAACGAGGGAATTCATTTCAGAGTTACTTCAAATTTCAAGTCAATAGCAGGCGCCCACCTGAAGAACGAGGGAAGTCATTTCAGAATTCAATTCAAGTTAGATATAGCATAAACTCGCCTCCATAATGCGAGTCGACAGTTCAAAATGACCAAAAGAAGAAGTCTCAATCCAGAATAAAAGAGAAAAAAATTGAATCCAAAATACAGAAGCAGATGAAAGATGTGAACTACTCAAGACATGACTGAAGTCATGAGCATTGCATTTCCAGTTTTGATCAGAAGAAGCCTTAGAAGAATGAACTACCACCTGCAGCTAGCAAGCATCAAGGTTCAGATCAAATTCTGCATGAAGAACCATACAAGACTCAAGATCAAGCTTCAGAAGATTTATAGATAGGAATCTTGTAACTCATTGCTGATAGGGATGTTTAGTTCTTTTTGATTTTGATGTAATAACAGGACCACATACCGGAGCCCTGACGGAACCTCACTCGACTCCCCAACTCATCATTTCATCATTCTCTTTGAACTACATGCGACCTGATTTTCTTATAACCCGGGATATGTAGGTTGTCCAAAACCAGGACTCGATTGCACTCCTTTTTTTAATTCTTTTGTTTCTTTCCCTGTTAATAATGGTTTGGTAAAAAATTATTCATATAGCTCATCTTTTCTTTGCCTGAAAACTCTTCATGTTTCCAAGCAAAGAAGGGCATGATGTGAGCACCTAATTTTTGACCATATTTTATTTTTTCACCACTTTTTAGTATGTAAATATGTTTTAAGTTTATCTACATATTTTAGCCGTTATTTCACTTTTTAGTAGGTTTATTTGATAAAATTAAAAAATACAAAAAAAAAAGAGTTATATTTTTAGGAGTATTAGTTTTATTTTCATTCACAAAGAAAGAAAAGTTTTAAAAAATATAGTTTTATCTAGTTTAGAACAATTTTTAAGTTAGAGGTTTGAGTGTAGTAATTTCCTTATTTTTTTTATCTATTTAGTAGGAGTAGTATTTTATTTTAGT
The DNA here is from genome assembly GCA_005239505.1 of Nicotiana paniculata. Classification (NCBI taxonomy): domain Eukaryota; kingdom Viridiplantae; phylum Streptophyta; class Magnoliopsida; order Solanales; family Solanaceae; genus Nicotiana; species Nicotiana paniculata. The sequence goes on from MDKI01265044.1 coordinate 8,968, forward strand.
ATTTTTGTTTTGTTCATCTTTTGTTTAAACCCCCCAAAAAAAAAAGGAACAAAAAGAATTAAGAAGAGAACCAAAAATAAAATTGCCACGTGTCAAAGATTCCTCTTATCTTTAGTAACAGATTTTGGCACAATTCCTCACCTGCACACTCCACCCACGTCACACCAGCACACACACTCTTTATGTTTTGCTTTCCAGTTCACACACTCTCCACTCACCTGATAAATAAGGCCACCCATCTCATATAAAATACAGCTGCTATCCTTCACCCAGTGGCGAATGTCACATTGAATCAAGGGGTGTCAAGCGATACCCCTTCACTTAAAAATTACACTATATTGCTATATAATTTTTTTTAATTTTAAATTACTTATATTTTGACCCTCCTTGATAAAAATTCTGGCTTCGGCATTGCCTTCACCATGCATGCTGCTTGAAGCAGCTATCTATAGCTTTACCTTATTTTCTCCAACCTTCACTTAAGAACTCCATTTTACAGCCATGAATGAACCTTGAAGCGCCAGCAAAACAACTCCAAGATGTAGCTGAAAGCAATCCCAAAAACCAACCCCGAAACCACCCTTCTTTGATCGGAAATTGCCGCTTAACAATCCCCTGTTTCAATCACGTAAAACAAGCCTTATACTGTTGCACAAACGCCCCAAGCAAGAGCAAAAATCAGCTTGAAACCACCATCCAAACTTGGTAGAGATGAGTTCGTTCGGGGACGTCGATTTCGGTCTAAGGTCCTAATCCGTAGCTCGCTTGAGGATTACTGTTCTAGGGTTTCTATTTCATTCTATCCGCTCTAAAATTTCAGCAATAGAAGGTCTGTTCTTCTATCTTTTCACTGGTTATTTCATCTATATGTCTCGTATTTGTTGGCATAAATGAATAGACGACATAAAACTTTATTTTGTTTTATTGATGCTTGGTCTTGTTTCTTTGTTTCCTGGGTTAATGTTTGAAGTTAATATTATTTTAGTTTGATGAATCTCAAATGGGATCTTATATCATAACTACAATTGATAAATAATTTTGCATTAAAATGGTCTCTGTATGTTGGTATAAATTTTGGTTTTGTTGAGTTAGGAGTTGGTCTTTGTTGGTGAACTCTGAATTAAGAGAATTGGGGCTGTAGATAAAATTAGCATGCGTGGGTAGTAAATTTTACATTGGAAAGTGTTGGATTTTTTTTTAATCCTTTTTTTTCTTTATTTTTTATTTTGACAACACAAGCTGCATCCCTTTCTTTCCACAATGTTATATCCATAAATCATGCCTTACAACAATCTAAAACTTAAAAAGAATAATTATGAATAGTCGTAGCTTGCTTTATGCGCGATCAATAATAAATCATCGTGACTATGGATATGGTTCCCGTGGCATGGTCAAGTTACGTAAATCCCAATTCAAGTGCGTGTTTCAAGCGACTCGTCAATAACTTCAAATAATAATAAAAATATACATGTTGTAAATCGCGGGTGCATTTCACGTGGCGCGATCGCAATGTGTACAAAAATAAATGAGTGCGCGACATCGCGACTTGTTCAAATAAATTTCACAAACACTAAAAGCGGTTTAAAAGGTAAAAATGCACAATAGGTCTTAAATATTTAGTAAATCAGATAATTAGGTCAAACTTTCGCCGACTTTAAACTGAGCCAAACTTTCCTCGATTTGGGATTTAAAATAAATCGGTGACTTGGGATACCATAAATTATTCCAAGTGGCAACTTTGATAAATAAATAATCTCATTTCGAATAATGTCACTTAAATTGAAAAAACTCCCTATCCCCCCTCGGGAAAAAGGAGGTGTGACTGCTCTGGCGACTCTGCTGGGGATAAGAACCTAGAATCTCTGGTTCAGGGTTTAGAATTCGAGCTTAGAATAACTGTGATACTTGGATTTTGTTTATTATATGACTTTTTACATGTTTGAGCCTAATGTGCTAAATGTCACTTTTTACCTCTTTGGTAATGTTTGAACTGTACATAAACTGTTACGAAACTCTTCTTCTCTCTGAGTCTTCTAAATCTTCTAGGAAGTTCATGCTGGCGTGACTTCTTTTCTGTTAGTGTCATACCCTAATTTAGAACGAGGATCAGATCAGTTACAAATCTGGATGGCCTTTTGGCTCCCGGTATGTTGCCCCCATGGGCTCGAGTTGTCCGCTCGAGTAAGTCAGGGCTAGAACAATATACCCAGGATTTAAACATAGAATGACATAACATTATGCCAGATCCCTAGTAGATACTTTTGGCTGCATCACGTGCATTTGACTTTGATGACTCAACACAGGGGTTGGGTCCGTCTAGGATAAGTGTACCCAAATTAAAAGACCATCCTGATGCATCTTACGTGCTACTTGTGTATCTGTTTGTTTCGGCTTGCATGTTTGTGATGACCCAAAGGGTCATTTTATGAACTTAGATTTCGTTCTAGGCTTATTAACCATAAAAAGATTAATGTTAAGTACCTCGATTTGTGTTCAGTCTGGGCGTGAAACCGGAAAGCCTTTATGTGAAAATATTGGAAATAGTAATTTCTAAAGTTAAAATTTAATTATAATTGACTTTGGTCAATATTTTTAGTAAACGAACCCAGATCTGTGTTCCGACAATCCCGGGAGGTCTTCAGTAAAATATGGGACTTGGGTATATGCCCGGAAATGAATTCCGAGGTCCCAAGCCTTATAAATCAATTTTTGAAAGAAATTATTTTGCTGAATTATTAATGAAATAAAGAAAAGAATTAATGTTTGAAACCATTGGTATCGGGCCCGTATTTTGGTTCCGGAGCCCAGTACAAATTTATTATAGTATTTAAATTCTAACTGTGAAATTTGATGAAAAACAAAGTTTATTTGACGTTATTTAGACGTCTGGTTGAGAAATAATGAACTTTAAATGTTCTTGAGAAAAATGATGAGTTTTGAGGTTTAATTCATAGTTTTACATGCTATTTTCATGATTTTATCGCATGAGCAAGTCCGTATGATGTTTTTAGACTTGCGTGCATGTTTTGTTTAGAGCCCCGAGGGCTTGTGTGAGTTCCGGACAAGCCATAGGGCGTTTTACACTTATGAAAATTATTGTTTTTGCTGGTTCTGGTGCACAGGGAATTAGTTCTATGCGATCGCATATCCCTATCCGCAATCGCATAGTGCAAGTTTCAGGGGGCCACTAGTTGTGCTATACGAACGCATAGTTTCCCTCGCAAACACACTGGGTTAATTGGGCCTGGGGGAGGGGAGCGCAAGTACCCTATGCAAACGCAGTCCCCCCCCCTACCCGATCGCCAAGGCCAATAAGGCCTGACCCTATGCGAACGCGGGCAAGCCCATGCAAACGCATAGAAGGCCTGGCCTGGTATATAAATACACTTTTAAACGTGGGCAGAACCCTTTTTCTTCATAGTTTTCGAACTAAACAGCCCTAAGGACGATTTTCTTCATCAAAGTTCATCCAGTTATTGGTAATCAATTTTAAACTTTACTCTTTCAATTACCCAATGCTTTTCATCACATTAAAATCAAAAATTAAGAATTTTCATGGTAAAGATTGAGGGTTTGGATAGAATTAGGAAATTTTGTAAAAATTGAATCTTTACCTCGAATTGAGGTCGGACTTCGAAACTAATTGTATATTCAGGCTCGTGGGTGAATGGGTAAATGTAATTTGGTCCGGACCCCGAGTTTGGACCAAGCGGGTCCGGGGTCGGATTTTAACTTTTTTTGAGAAAACTTAGGAAAAATTATAATTTTCAGTAAAGTTAGTTACTTTAGCATTAATTAATGATACTAAATCAATTATGGTTAGATTCGAGTATGTTGGAGGTGAATTCAAGAGGAAAATCTATAATTGAACAGTGAGTGGCCTGCGAAGTTGAGGTAAGTGCTTGGTTTAACCTTGACTTGAGGGAATAGGAATCCCCAACTTAATTGTTATGTGAAATTGCATGTGTGTGGTGTATAGGTTAGGTGACGAGTATCTATGCACCACCAAATTATCTGCTTACATGATCCCTTCCCCGTTTCTAATTTAATTGCTCATGTTTTAATTAATTCATGTCCATTGTTGTTTTTATGATTACTTGGCTTGTTAATTTATTGTTAAGTCCGGTTGCAATTATTTTTGAAAAAAGTATTAATGTTTTCCTTGGTTTTATTGTGGTACATAAAGATTGAGTGGGTTGACATTGTTTTACGAGATATATATGTATTCCTGTTGGTTCTATTTTTGTGATAATATTGATGAGTCTATGAGAAGTTCAATTTTCTGTTTATAATTGTTGAGATAAAAGTGTTGTGAAAGGCTTGGCCTGAATTGTGAAAGTTCTTGATAAATAAATAAATTGATAGTGATAAGGGTGGACAGGTGAGGTAAATGATAGTGATAAGGGTGGACAAGGGAGAGAAATGATAGTGATAAGGGTGGACAGGTGAGACCGAGTTGCACGCCGCAACAAGACAGTGATAATGGAGGTTATTTGTGTGTTACTGATTTTAAACACAATGATTTGAAAAAATTACGGTTTTACTCTACTGTTTCTCATGTTATGCACATATGGTTATTTTAAAGTAAAGTTTGAAAATTTATGTGAGATCTTGATTAAAGCTGGGGCTTGGAATAGGCGACTGAGTTATTCTATTTATTGTTGTTGTTTATCTTTCTTATTTGTGTAGAATTATTTTATTGCTTTATTATTATATATGTTTCTACAGGTTAAGTTATAATTGCCCCTGTCACACCTCCTTTATTATACGCCCCAAAAAGGGTATGGGAGTTCTTCCAATTAAAGTGAC
>MDKI01138300.1:0-27515 GCA_005239505.1 Nicotiana paniculata
GCTGTTGGGCGCCATCACGACCTAAGATAGGATTTTGGGTCGTGACACAATCGCCCCTCCAAAACCCCCAAAGTTCACTCTCCAAATCCCAAAGCTCTAGGCTCCCAAATTTCTCATTCAAATCCCTAATTAAGTGATGAACAAAGCCATAGATTCACAGAAATTAGACCAATATGAGTTAGAATTACTTATCGAACTTTTTCCTTGAACTTCCTTGAAAAAGTGCCTCTCTCCCGAGCTCCTCAAGTCCAAAATTGAAAATGAAAGACAAAACCTCGAGCTGGTGTTTTCTGCCCAACAAAAACCGCACCTGCGGTCCTAGTTCCGCACCTGCAGAACAACATTTGGGAACCGAGCTCCGCTTCTGCGCAAATTCATTTAACGTTTGATTCCGCTCCTGCGATCACATGACCATCGCAGATGGGAGACCCAAGTCGCACCTGCGATCCAACTGCGCCTCTCAAACCGCTTTTGCGACCACTGCAGATGCGTGATTTCCATCGCACCTGCGGTCTGAGCCCATGTCTTCCTTAGCCGCACATGCGGATCTTCCTTCGCTCCTGTGGCCTTGCACCTGCGGTTCCCACTCCGCAGGTGCGGAAAACACCAGTAATAGCAACATCAGTTGCACTTCTCCAACTCCAAACAATCCGGTAACCACCCAAAATCACCCCGAGGCCCTTGGGACCTCAACCAAACATACCAACTGGTCATATAACACCTTACAAACTTAGTCAAACCTTCGAATCACTCCAAACAACATTAAAACATCAAATTACACTCGGTTTCAAGCCTAAGAACTTCTAAACTTCCAAATTTTGCAAACGACGTCGAAACCTATCAAACCACGTATGAATGATCTCAACACACTCGTCAAAAATTTCGGAATTCCATTCCGTCCCCGATATCAAAATTTTCCAGTGCCGACCAAAATTTCCAAATTTCCAACTTTCACCAATTCAAGCCTAATTCTACTACGGACCTCTAAATCACCTTCTGGATGCACTCCTAAGTCCGAAATCACCTAACGAAGCAACAGAACTATAAAAATTAAAATTCGAGGTCGTTTACACAAAAGTCGACATCCAGTGGACTTTTCCAACTTAAGTTTCCAATACATAGACTAAGTGTCTCAATTTCTCTCCGAAACCACTCCGAACCCGAACCAACCAACCCGATACGATATAATACAGTTGTAAAGAACAAAAGGAGTAGAAACTAGGAAAACATGGCTAAAACTCTCGAAATGACCGGCCGGGTCATTACAACTCCCTCCGTTTCAATTTAGACGAGGTAGTTTGACTCGGCACAGAGTTTAAGAAAATAAAAGACTTTTGAAACTTGTTATCTTCAAAACTCAAGGGGTAAAAGCTTTGTGGGGCCATGACATTTGTTTCACGACCCAAAATCCATTAAAGGTCGTGATGGCGCCGGACACCAATGTCAGGCAAGCCAACAATAAATACTTAACTCCGTTCTTATTTTATTATTTTAGAAATTTCATCTTTCCTTTAATTAAAAAGTAAAAGGTTGAATTTACAGAATAAATAATAACATTTTTATAACAATTTCAATACAGTGCAACCCATAGTCGCCCCAAAACCCGGTGTCACAAGTACATGAGCATTTGCTAGGAAGTAAAATAAAATACAATAGCTGCCCGGAATACAAAACTTGGGCAAAAAAGAAAGTACAAGAACTCTGAAGGAGACTCTGCTGGCCACGGGTCGTAATATGTAGTGCAGCTCACCTAAGTCTGCACATGCGTACATGCCTCTGCTCTTACAAGGCCGCTAACCATAAATGCACATGTACAAAATTGTGCAGCAAGTGTAGTATGGGTACGTAAATCAACACTTACCTAGTAAATATCCCGCCTAACCTTGAAGAGGTAGTGACGAGGGGTCGACTTCGACACTTAGTAAGGGCCAACATTATGATAATATGAAATTCTACTTAAGTAGGATATACAACAATAAGACTCAGAACAAGAAATAACTGAGCAAGTCTTCATCATATTTAAGAGACAAAATTACTTCCTTCTTTTAAAAGTATATAATCACGCAAACAATGAATTTATACCAATTATAAAAGGAGCTTCCAGTTCAATTATCACACACAAATACCACTGAGGACGTTCGGTCCGATCCAACATAAATGTAAGTTGTGCACTACCAGGGTTGAACGACGTGAACCATAGATGCATCTATTTCCCAACTCGCGAATCATATATGCAACGCGGTCAAATATAAATTTCAGGAATTACCCGCTCGCGGATCATACATGTGACGCACTCAAATATAAATTTCAGGAATTACCCCGCTTGCGGATCATACTTGCGACACGGTCACACATAGATTTCTTAAGTTATTATAATGTTCTTCCATTCTTTTCAAGCTACGAAATTTCAATGAAAACTTTTAAGATCCTAATTTTTGTTCCTCAATTTCAACTCCTTTCAAAACATTTACTAAGCCAAACTCAATCCCGCTCCTTCTTAAGGCAAACAATAAAGATAAATCAATAACAATATTAACAAGGCATGATGTAAGCCTAAAACTTCCTGGACATAGGCATAGCTAGTAGCTGCGTACGGACTCTCATCACCTCATGCATACATAACCCCCACAAATAGAAGCACATAATAATTTAGTTCACCTATGGGGTTAATTCCCTCTTACAAGGTTAGAAATGAGACTTATCTCTCTCCACAACCAAATTCAAGATTCCAATAAACCTTTGCTTCTCGAATTCATGTCTGAAAGCTTCAAATCTAGTCATAAACAATTCGATTACTCAATACAAATTGTAGGATTTAATTCCATATGAATTTACTAATTTTCCGAATTAAAATTCGAAATTCAAAAAAAAAATTGACAGTGGGACCCACGTCTCGAATCTCAAAAATAGTCTCGAAATCCGAATACCCGTTCCGATACGAGTTCAACCCTACAGACATTATCGAATTGCGACATCAAATTGGCTTTAAATCTTAAATTTTCGTTTTTGGAAGATTTTACAAAAATCCCAATTTCTTCCACCTAAATCCGAAATAATTGATGAATATGGACATGAATTTATGAAATATAATCACTTTGGGATATAGAACACTTACCCAAGTATAAGTCATGAAGAAATCCTCAAAATCGCCCAAAAACTGAGCTCCAAAAATCCCAATCGAAAATGAAGAAATGGCAGATTTTCAATCCTTAAGTTTCTGCCCAGGTTCGCATTTGCGGACAAAAAACTTCGCATTTGTGAATGAACAATGTTTTCACAATTGTGATAAATGGTTCACAATTGTGAATGAACAGTGTTTTCACAATTGCGACTTAACAGTGCCGCACCAGAAACCAGCAAAATCCAAACTTCTCCGAAATGATCTGAAACTCACCCGGAACCTCCCAGACGCAAACCATATATGAATTTCAATCATAAAACACGTTATGGACCTGATCACGCATTCAAAACATTGAAAAGAGGTCGTCTTAACCCGATATTGACCATGGTCAAACTCCCAATTTTTTTAACTTTACTAGTCTCTCAACCAATGATAAAAAAATACACCCAAGCCCCTCGGGACCCCGTCAAATCATACCAAAAAGTATCAAAAGATGATTCAAAAATTTTCAAGGCTTCAGATCACATTAAACAATGCCGAAACAATGAATTGCGCCTCGAATCGAATTATGAGTTTTCAAATCTTCCAACTTCTATATTTTGCGCCGAAATGTATCAAATCAATCCGGAATGACTTCAATTTTTGCACACGAGTCATAAATGTTCCAATTTTCAAAATAAGATTCCGATCCCTATATCAAAAAGTCAAATCTCGGTCAAACTTTCCAAAAATCTTCTATTTTTCCAGCTTTCACCAAAATGCGCCGAATTGTCCTACAGACTTCCAAATTCAAATCCGAACATGCGCCTAAGTTCGAAACCACCATAAGAAGATATTGGAACCATCAAAATTCCATTCCGAGGTCGTTTTCTCAAACTCAACCTATCACAATCCAAAAACTCGAACCTGTCGTGTTGGCGCCTATCGTGGTACTAGGCAAGACGATTTTTTTCAAAACATTTCAATAACCTATAAAAGGTACATCAAAAGATTTTTCATAACAGAGTTTTATAGAAATAGGAGTTATACTCAAAATACAAAGCGGAGAAGTAGCCCCAACCATCGGGGTGTCACTAAGTCATGAGCAACTAGACTCTCAATCTATAAGACAGTGTTTACAATAGTCTGTGTCAAAATATAAATACAGAGAAAGAAAGATAATTAAGATGGAGCACAAGCTTTGAGAACGCCGTCAGTTACCTCATAAATCTCCGGAAAATCAACTGCGCACGAGCTCAATGACCTCCGCGTACGGTCACACTAGATCTGCACACAAGGTGTAGGGAGTAACGTGAGTACTTCCAACTCAGTAAGTAACAAAAATAAATAAGGTACTGAGAAGCAGTGACGAGCTGTACAAATACAATTCATTTCAGAAATTCCAGTAAAAATAGGCATGCTTTCAATCCGGTATTTTAAGTCAAAATGTTTCGAGCTCATGTAAAACAATATAAGTCCTCCAGAAATTTCAGAACAACAACAATTAGCAACGAAGTGCAACAATAAATCAGAGCAAGTATAGCCTCACAGGGCTACTATCACTCAACTATCTCAACAACTCAGTCACTTGGCTCTCAGCCTCAATACTCACAATCAAAAGGTACATGCGCTCACTGGAGGTGTACAGACTCCGGAGGGGCTCCTACAGTCCAACCGCTATATTGTTGCGGTGTGCAGCCCGATCCAAATACTGTTGCGGCATGCAATCCGATCCGATATATGTATATACATGGACCGAAGGCTTGTTGCGGTGTGCAGACCGATCCAATATACCTCACATAGCTCTCAACGCGACACTCAGGCCCAATCTCAGTCACTAACCTCTCCAGCCTCACAGAATATCATAATAAACATCCCAAACAGAGAATACAACAAGTATTAACAAGAACTGAGAGAGAGAGAGAGAGCTGAGATATAAAGCACAAGTAAAATAGTGACTGAGTACAAGACAACAATTAGCAGTCAATTCAACAAGTACACGACCACTGTGGGTCCCAACAGTGATATCATAAATCCTAAGCATAGTTTCTAACATGGAAGGCAGTCAATAACTCTAGAACAAGGTGAAACAAGTAATAACAATGGGCTATTCGACTTTACAGTTTCCCGAGACGGACCAAGTCTCAATCCCACACGGTGCACACTCACACGCCCGTCACCTAGCATGTGCGTCACCTCTAAATATCCACATCATATGAGTTGCTCGGGGTTTCATACCCTCAAGATTAGATTTAAGACTGTTACTTACTTCAACGACAAGAATCCTACTCCGGAATGCCCTTTACTCTAGAATCGGCCTCCAAATACCCCGAATCTGGTCACAAACAGTACAACACCATTATAATAGGTTTAAGGGATCAATCCCACAAGAAAGCTATCAAATTAGAAGCAAAAATCCGAATTCGGCTCAACTCGGCCTCCCTATCCCACGTCTCGAAACTCGATAAAAATCACAAAACCTGAAAGTCCATTCACTCACGAGTATAACCATACTAAATTTACCAAAATCCGACCTCAATTTCCCCTCCAAAAACCCCAATATTCACTCTCCAATTTCCAAGCCCTAAATCCCAAAATTTCCAACTCTAATCCCTAATTAAATGATGAACAAAGCCATAGATTCATGGAAATTAGACAATACGGGTTAGAATCAGTTATCCCAACGTTCTCCTTGAAAACCTTCAAAAACTCGCCTCTCCCGAGCACCTTAAGCCAAAAATCGAAAATGAGAGTCTAAAAATCGAGGTGATGTTTTTTTGCCAGGAATTCCGCTCCTGCGGGCCCCTTTAACGCTTCTGCGACGCCGCACCTACGGAAAGCTATCGCAGGTGATGATTTCACTTAAAATTCAAGACTCCGCACATGCGGTCCCACAACCGCATCTGCGTCTATTGTAGGTGCGGAAATCTATCGCACTTGCGGCTTCGTCTCGCACCTACACCTAGCTGCCCGCATCTGCGACTCCCGCAGGTTCGGGAAAATCTTCACACATGCGGACTCTGCTCAAATCCTCCTTGGCCGTATCTGCGGCTCCTCCTTCGCTTCTGCGGAATCGCACATGCGGTTCCCACTCCGCAGGTGCGGGAAACACTAGTAGCAGCAGCTTCAGCTGCATATTTCCTAACTCCAAACACTCTGATAGCCACCTGGAATCACCCCTTGGCCCCCGAGACCTCAAAAAAACACACCAACAAGTCATATAACCCCATACGAACTTAGTCGAACCTTCAAATGACCCAATACAACATCAAAACACCAAATTACACTCGGATTCAAATTAGTTTTTGAAATTGACTGATCTTCATGATATATGTAATTCATCATGCTTCTTAAGTTTTAATTCAATCAACGTATAGATTTTAATCACACTTGCATGAAGTTGTTTGACGGATGAAACATGAACTTTTCACTGATAGATCTTCAAAAACTTTGCATGAAAGATATAGAATAAATTTGTTTCACGTTGGATTCTAAAGTCAAGCTATAATTTAACGTGAAAGCTAAAAATTCTTACTTATGGATTCTGTTAAATGCAGGACAAATAGGCATTCAACAGTTTTGTCATGAGGACAAACATGCTGAAGTTTTTGGCTTGTTTGCTATAACATGATACTACATAAGCTGAGTATTTACATAATTTGCTAAAACTTCACACCAAAACTGTCACGACCCAAAACCCAACATGTCGTGATGGCGCCTATCGATGGTACTAGGCAAGCCGACTTTCCTAAAGATACTTCAGAAATTAATTATAAAAGTAATGTAAAACTTTCGATATCAGGAATCTTTCATAAAAATCAAAGTTAAACTCAAAATATAAACTAAGTGCGGAATACTAGCCCCAAACATCGGGGAGTCACCAAGTCATGAGCAACTGGAAGCTCAATCTAAAAAGACAGTGTTTACAATAGTCTGCGTCTAAATATCAATACAGAGAAAGAAAGATAATAAGGAAGGAGCACAAGGTCTACGAACATCGGCAGCTACCTCGTAAATCTCTGAAAAATCAACTGCGCACGAGTTCAATGACCTCCGCGTCCGGTAAAACCTGGATCTTCACACAAGGTGCGAGGAGAAATGTGAGTACTTCCAATTCAGTAAGTAACATAATTAAATAAGGAACTGAGAAGCAGTGACGAGCTACACAAATACAAGAACACCATCACTCGAGTATAAACAGTATTCCCAAAACCCGATAATCACGATCCAAAAGCTCTGCGAAAGTTTTCTAACTGTTTTCTATACATAGTGTCTAAAGAAAATAAGGGAGGAAAACAACTTAAGGGACAGAGGGGGACTTCGAGGATATGCGGACGCGTGCAGATATACCTTTAAGTCTTCATTAAGCTGCAGCGACTTCACTAACAATGAGGCGGGTAAGATGTACCTGGATCTGCACACGGAAAACATGTGCAGGAAAGGGCGTGAGTACACCACAATGGTACCCAGTAAGTGCCAAGCCTAACCTCGGTCGAGTAGTGACGAGATCAGGCCAGGGCCCTACTGAAATATATATAATATAAGGCAAAGAAAATGAAATATTGCAGTAGATAAGACTGTAATGTAACAAGGAAGAAATCATGGAAAAACAACAGCTCAGAACACAACAATACAATAGGGGATCTCCCGAGATACCGTCTCGTAGTCCCAAAGTAAATGTGCAATGCAAGGGGATCTCCCGGAATACCATTCCGTAGTCCAAATGTAAATATGCATGGGGATCTCTCGAAATACCTAATTGTAGTCCCAAAGTAAATGTGCAAGATAGGGGGGTCTCCCGGAATACCGTTTCATAGTCCTAAAGTAAATATGCAGCCAAACAACAGGATTCAATAATCATGGCACGTAATCTTATAATTTATCGTAAGTACCAGTTAAGGAAGGCACGTAAAACCACTAAACATGCGGCACGTAGTTCAAGTAAATAGTTAAGGCAAGTAGGCATGCTTTCTCAGTCTAACTGAATACTACACAAGTTAATAAGTTCAAATAAGAGGAAAGACATGTTACTATTTAGTGAAAAACGTGGGTTTTACAACAAATAGCCCGTGTACGTACTCCTCACCTCACGTACAAGGAGCTACTATATCAACAACAGTATCAATCCTAAGGGGAGTTCCCCCCACAAGGTTGGGCAAGCCACTTACCTCAAACCAAGCTCAAATATGAACACCCATCCACTCACGAGTCTAACCATACCAAATTTACTCAAATCTGATACAAAAATCTCAATCAAACCCCCAAAATTCGGCCTAAGAATTTTTCTCAAATTTTTCCCAAATTTTCACCCCAAATCCGAAATAATTATGAAATCAAGTATAGATTAGTGGGATATAACCATAAAGGAGTTAAGAATTGTTACCCAATAACTTCCTCTAAAAATCCCTCAAAATTTTTCCTTCTACCGAGCTCCCAATTATATTTTGTGATATGAACTCAAGACCCTCGTTTTTGAACTTTAAATTCTGCCCAGGTGTTCCCTCTTCACCTTCGCGATGAACAAAAACTCTCAAAAGCCATTTTCAAACTCTTCTCAGATAGCCTATAGTATAATGGTCATAACGTTTTGCAAAAAACTCCAAATGAAAAATGGTTTAATGTTATGAAAACTAGACTCCAAGATCTCCCTATTCATTGTAAATATCTAGATATAAGCTGCCATAGTCAACCCTGCGCACCACAAATTTCTTCTTTATCTTCCCGGACAGCATGTAGTATACCAGCCATAACCTTTTGTACACAAATCCAAATGCTAAATAGTTTACCTTTCTGAAAACTAGACACAAAGAAATACAACTTTCATTTTTACATCATCTCTAAATTCCTTATAGATTGTGATATATGAGCCTAAGTCAGACCTATGTAACATATATTTTCTTCTTCGCGAACGCGAGGAACAAAATCCCAGAAGCCAAATTCTTCTTCGCGAACGTGAGAGGATACTCGCGAACGCGAAGAACAACACCAGACATCAGCATCAACTATTGCAAAATATCCCGAAATGATCCGAAACCACCTCGAAACGCACCCGAGACCCCCAGGGCCCCATCCATTCACACAAACCAGTCCCATAACACCACACAGACCTACTCGAGGCCTCAAATCACATCAAACAACATCGAAATCATGATTTTCACCCCAATTCAAGCTTAATGAACTTTAGAACTTCAAACTTCTACATTCGATGTCGAAACCTATCAAATCACGTCTGATTGAGCTCAAATTTTGCACACAAGTCACATTCGACATTATGGATCTACTCCAACTTCCGAAATCAGAATCTGACCCCGATATCAAAAAGTCCACTGCCGGTCAAACTTCTCAAAAACCTTCAAGTTTCTAACTTTTGCCAAATGAAACGAAAATGACCTACGGACCTCTGAATCCACTTCTAGATGAGCTCCCAACACCAGAATCACCATACAGAGCAATTCCCGGACTCAGAATCTCAAAAGGACATCAATAACATTGAAATGCACTTCAACCCAATTTTTATGAAATTCTTTCAAAAATGCCAATCTTCTACCATAGGTGCCAAAACGTTCTCGGGCTATCCGAAACCCGATCCAGACATACGCCCGAGTCCAAAATCATCATACGAACCTGCTAGAACCTTCAAATACTAATTTCGAGATCATTTATTCAAAATCAACCCTTAATCATATTCTTCCATCTTAAAGCTTACGAAATGAGAATTCTCTTTCAAAATTCACTCTGAACATCCCGAATTCCAATTTCGACCTCGCGCACAAGTCATAATACTTGAAGCGAAGCTACTGAAGGTCTTAAACTGTTGAACGATACGTTAGAGTTCAAAACAATCGATTGGGTCGGGTCATTACATTCTCTCCCAGTTAAACATACGTTCATCGTTGACCGTGCTAAGAACTGCTCCTGAGTTATCCAAAATTATTGTTTAACACCTCGGGCACCTACCCGTGTTACCACAACCCAGCTTAGAACGTCTGCTCAAGCAAACCTCCAATTTCTCCTTTTTCGTTTAGTCAAATAAGCCTTAGAGCCGAATTCCAACATCTGAAATCTTCTACCAGGTCCGTTCCCAATATACAAATACCGTAGCCATCACTACACGATGTGCCAATATATGATTGTATACCTGTGCTGAATCCACACCATGCACTGCTTAATTCACTTGACCATAATAACACTCTCTAACAATAATAGTCACAATTCCACGAATCTAATGCCCACATCACACCCCATGACACAAGTAAGTCCGGTTTCAGCTTTCGCAATACTGCCCCGACAGAAGAGATGTGTAGAAACTCATAACCACTTGCCAAATCACAAATCATTGAGCCTCTCCTCTTGACTAGAATCATCACCCTATTATGAACCAAATAATGGTATTTGCCCTTTAATATGCTTCATATAATCCGATCACACTAATCTAAGATCCAATAATCTCGTCTCACCCAGTATAAGCTGCCCAGGCAATAAGCCACCTTAGACACTGCCAAAACTCACATATGATTCCATAATGTGCCAACAAGCTGCAAACTCGAATGTGATACATAAAGAAACAAACTCTGGAAAGAACTACTCAACCCACGTAACTACTTGTAACAACTGAAAAGGTGTTATGAACCTTCCTCAGAAAATGAGAAGCAACACACACAATAATTGATATAGGAAACTGTTCTCAACATCGCACTGTTGCGGCGTGCAACCCGATCCACACATGATACCGTTGCAGCGTGCAACCCGATCCACTTATGATACCCGTGGCGGCGTGCCATCCGATCCAAACAACATACCCGTGGCGGCGTGCCACCCGATCCATCATAATAATCTATAAGAAAATACTTATCGAGCAAAATGCTCATAACTACGAAATACCCGAATATAGACCATAAGCACCCGAGGTGCATAATACCATTCCCTGGGGAGACAGATAGCACCATACACTACAAAACTCAAGCACGACTAAGGTGCGACATATGATCTGCATATCGAGAGCCATCCTACTCACATAACAACATCACTACGCGTAACCTCAACACATATGCAATTTATATAGTCGTTTCACAACTCACACGACACAATATAGTATTACATGAAATAGTCGACGACGAAATAACATGCCACGTCTGAATACTCCTCCATAAGGAGCGATATGGTATAATGAACACATCTGGCCTGATATAGAGCTCACATTCATATTTTAGCTCCATCTACGGGCCTCGATCCGATTCAAATTGTATCGCACAAGGCTAATAACCTTTCAAGGATCCATATAACCCCTAACACACAAGAACAACCGTCAGGTCCATAACACACTTCCACAGTCGACAACCAAACAAACTGAGCACCCTTCATGCAAATCCTCACATTAGTGATAGTACCAAAAAATCTCCACACTTGGCTTTAAGTATTCAATCAATCAAGTGACTACATGTCACACTTATACAATCTTCCAGTGGGACACGCTCCCACGACCTTCCACACCAGACGACGAGTTTGCACATCCCTGCCACCGACCACACAAAAGGTGCAAACCAATCAAGAATCCGCAATCAATACGCAAAGCCTCCCACACAAGACACCGATCTCAGGTGACGCCAAAAATAATACCAGTTGACTCTAACCATCTGAGTCCTTTCACGCTCATCCGAGCTCGTGATATTCCTGCCAACACCAAATGGAAACCTTGATCCTCGACTTTCGATTCCCATGCTATCCACTGTACCTAATCATGCCAAAAAGAAAATGTACAAGTATTTCGTCATAACTTCTGAACCACTAATAGGGTACACACTTCATCATGTGGAAAACTTTTACTTAGCTCATCTCAGAAGAATCAATGTACGCACAACCGAATTCCCATAACACACTAATACAATCCTCAGGTAGTGATCTAAATCTCCATAACCCTTCCGAGATTCACTTCCGTACCGCCACAAATCACATGCATAACTTAATAAGCTGAAGGAACTCATCATTGCCAACATCATGCCAATTCAACCGTTGCTAACCGAACCAATTTCTTCAAATTTACTCTGGATTTTTTTCCTTAGAAATAACAATGGCTCCATTCCCAACATAACAAACTCAGTGTGTGCGCACTCATCCTAAGTGACCACATTTCACGAGACCACATTGTCTCAAACCCACGAACCATATCATACCCTCCTTGTGCGACACTCGCATTTTCAACTGGTACACTCATCTTGATAAATCCCTCCATAGATCCGAAGTCACCTTCCCCCCATTACCCCAATGCTGCACTGCAAACCACACATGACATGGAACACTCCAAACCCCTTTCATAACCCACTACAAAAGCTCGATATTTAATCACACTACTGACTCGAAATCCTTAGGCATCACACTTGACTTTTGAATTCACTAGGACCGTTGTTGAGAGTCACCCACTCTTGACTTGGTACCGAATATAACCAACTCCATGGCCCTGCTAGCACATGAACACCCTCTCAAAGAAACACTCAGCTGAATCGTCTTCCTTGTAACTCCCCTCCTGTCACATCCAATCATCCTCAGTGTAGTAGTCAATATTCCAAATTAGTCCATAGACCTAGTCACTGTTTACCATGAATCCTTAATCACTCCAAACTTTTCCCAAGTCATGTCGTCATCCTTCCACAGAACCCATATGCCACTCTGCCACTCTACCACTTCGGTCAAACTCCTTTAAGCAACTATACGACTCATGTTTCTCACACTTGGCCTTCAAGAAGTTTACCCACCGTAAGACACCTCTCACATGTCATTCCTTATCCTTCACTGCCCAGTTGTTGCCTTACATCAAAATCCATCTCCGTAGCGCTTGAACCAATAGATCGCCACCAACTTTAAACCTCTCTGAAGATCACCTTCCTCGAGCCATAAACATTAGAAACACCGACTCTATCTCGAAACTGCCACACGCCGCCATCTCAGACACCATTTCCCAATACCCTCCCCTGAAGGAAAATTGAAAAAGGCTATAACATCGGCGAACCTTAATGCGTTGAACAAGGAAGATGACATCACATCACAATTGAGAACTCTACTAGGTTTGAAAATACCAAGCCCTAGTCCGATTGCCTTTCCTCTGCCGAAAATAAAATACTGAAACTCTGAATTATGCACTGAGTAACACCTCTATTCAGGTCATTCACGGCCTCGATGCCTGGACAAGAATCCTACAAGTCCACAGCCATTGTGCGATGGCAGCGCACAAATCATCATAACAATCAGGGCCAAATCTCAAAACCTTAGGTAGTACTGATACTGAGCTGAAATCATAGAACGACCTTCCGCAATGGCAACGGAAATAGTCCAATCAAATACGCAGGGAGAAACATCCTACACCACATCTGTAGTACCATTATAATTCCTTGATTCCCGATTTATAACAAGATTCACGTAGCATAAGATTGAATAGGAAAGAAATAAAGGCATAAGCCTCAAAGGAATCAAATCACACGATGAGTAATCAAGAAGGGGAGTGCTCCTAACATCCATGTAGCCTCTCGAAGATAAGTACAGATGTCTCCGTACCGATTCGCAAGACTCTAGACTTGCTTATGACTCGTGAAACCTAAGTGAACCTAGTGCTCTGGTACCAACTTTTCACGACCCATTTTATCCCTCCGTAAGTCGTCGTGATGGAAACTAGTCACTACGACTAGGTAAGCTTAATAATTTCAAAATAACAGATATAAAGCAGGAATTAACAACCAAACTTCAATAGATACTATCTAATAAAAATACCGCTCGGCATGTACACCAGCACTCAAGTATAAACAATATTCCCAAAACCAAGTAATCATGAGTCACAAGCTCTACAAAATTTGTCTAACTATTTTCTATACATAGTGTCTAAAGAAAATAAGGGAGGAAATCAACATAAGGGATAGAAGGGGACTCCGAGGATCTGCGGACGCGGGTAGATGTACCTTGAAATATTCAGTAAGCTATGACGACTGCACTAACGATGAGGAGGGTAAGATGTACCTGGATTTGCACACAGATAACATGTGCAGGAAAGGGCGTGAGTACACCACAACGACACCTAGTAAGTGCCAAGCCTAACCTCGGGCGAGTAGTGACGAGGCCAGGTCAGGGCCATACTGGAATATATATATATATATATATATATATATATATATATATATATATATATATATATATATATATATATATATATATATATATATATATATATATATATAGTATAAATAGTATTCCCAAAACCCGGTAATCACGAGTCACAAGCTCAAGAAAATTTGTCTAACTATTTTCTATACATAGTGTCTAAAGAAAATAAGGGAGAAAAACAAAATAAGGGATAGAGGGGGACTCCGAGGATCTGAGGACGCGGGTAGATGTACCTTGAAATCTCCAGTAAACTGCGGCGACTGCACTAACGATGAGGCGGGTAAGATGTAACTGGATCTGCACACGGAAAACATGTGCAGGAAAGGGCGTGAGTACACCACAACTGTACCTAGTAAATGCCAAGCCTAACCTCGGTCGAGTAGTGACGAGGTCAGGTTAGGGCCATACTAGAATATATATATATATATATATATATATATATATATATATATATATATATATATATATATATATATATATATATATATATATATATATAATACAAAGAAAAAATGATATATCGCACTAGATAAGACTGGAGTGTAACAATGAAGAAATCATGGAAAAACAACAGCTCAGAACACAACAATATAACAGGGGATCTCCCGAGATACCATTTCGTAGTCCAAATGTAAATGTGCAGGGAGATCTCACAAAATACCCTTTCGTAGTCCCAAGGTAAATGTGAAAGACATGGGATATCTCTCCCGGAATACCGTTCCGTAGTCCCAAAGTAAATATGCAGTGGGATCTCCCAGAATTCCGTTCCGTAGTCCCAAAATAAATGTGCAAGACAAGGGGATCTCCCGGAATACTGTTATGTAGTCCCAAAGTAAATATGCAGCAAAACAACATGATTCAATAATCATGGCACGAAGTCTTAAAATTTCTCCTAAGTACCAGTTAAGGAAGGCAGGTAAATATACTAAACATGTTGCACGTAGTTTAAGTAAACAATAAAGGCAAGTAGGCATGCTTTCTTAGTCTAACAGAATACTACACAAGTTAATAAGTTCAAATAAGAGGAAAGACATGTTATTATTTAGTGAAAAATTGGATTTTACAACAAACAGCCCGTGTACGTACTCGTCACCTCACGTACACGACGCTCATATATCAACAACAGTACCAATCCTAAGGAGAGCTCCCCCATACAAGGTTAGGCAAGCCACTTACCTCTAACCAAGATCAAATCAATATGAAGTAAATGCTCTTCCCGTGAATATCCGACTCCGAATGGCCCAAGTCTAGCCAAAACCAATTACATACCATAAGTATACCTACAAGAAACTAATCTAGTTAACAGAATCAAAAACAATGTAATAAATTTAAAAAATGCTAAAAAGCCTCCCCGGGCCCACGTCTCGGAGTCGGGTAAAAATTAGCAAATATGAACACTCATCCACTCACGAGTCTAACCATACCAATTTTACTTAAATCCGATACCAAAATCTCGATCAAAATACCAAAATTCGGCCTAAGTAGTTTTCTCAAATTTTTCCCAACTTTTCACCCCAAATCCGAAATTTAATGATGAAATCAAGCATAGATTAGTGGGATATAAGCATAAAGGAGTTAAGAATCATTACCCAATAACTTCCTCTGAAAATCCCTCAAAATTTCGCCTTCTACCGAGCTCCCAATTAAATTTTGTGATATGAACTCAAAGCCCTCATTTTTGAACTTTAAATTTTTCTCAGGTGTTCCTTCTTCGCGTTCGCGGGCCACCCATCGCGTTCACAATGAACAAAAACTCTCAAATCCATTTCCAAACTCTTCTCAGACATCCTATAGTATAATGGTCATAAACGTTTGCATAAAACTCTAAATGATAAATGGTTTAATGTTATGAAAGCTATATTCCAATAGCTACACCTCTCATGTTTTGATTATCTCTCAATTCCTTATAGATTTTGAGATATAAGCTGCCAAAGTTAGCCCTATGCAACACATATTTCTTCCTCATCTTCCCAGACAGTCTGTAGTGTACCAGCCATACCTTTTTTTTCCAAAAATTCCAATGCTAAATAGTTTACCTTTCTGAAACTTAGACCCAATGGGCTACAACTTTCATTTTTATATCATCTAGAAATTCCTTATAGATTGCGAGATATGAACCTCCAAAGTAAGACCTGCGTAACATAGATTTTCTTCTTCGCGAATGCGGGGATCTCTTCACGAACACGAAGAGAAAAATCCAAGAAGCAAAATCCTTCTTCGCGAACGCGAGGGGATCCTCGCAAACGCGAAGAACAACACCAGACATCGGCATCAGCTATTGCAAAACAACCAGAAATAATCCAAATTCACCCCGAAACGCACCTGAGGTCCCCGGGGCCTCATCCAATCACACAAACTAGTCCCGTATCATCACATGGACCTGCTCGATGCCTCAAATCACATCAAACAACATCAAAATCATGAATCGCACCAAAATTCAAGCTTAATAAACTTTAGAACTTCAAACTTCTACATTCGATGTCGAAACTTATTAAATCACGTCTGATTGAGCTCAAGTTTTGCACACAAGTCACATTCGACATTACGAACCTACTCTAACTTCCGAAATCGGAATCCGACCCCGATATCAAAAATTTCACTTCCAGTCAAACTTCTCAAAAACCTTCAAATTTCTAAATTTCGCCAAATGAACCCAAAATGACCTACGGACCTCCGAATCCACTTTCGGGTGCCCTCCCAACATCAAAATCACCATAAGGAGCTATTCCCAGACTCAGAATCCCAAACGGACATCGATAACATTGAAATGCACTTCGATTCAATTGTTATGAAATTCTTTCAAAAATGCTAATCTTCCACCATAGGTGCGGAAATGCTCCCGGGCTATCCAAAACCCGATACGAACATATGTCCGAGTCCAAAATCATCATACGAACCTGCTAAAACCTTCAAAGCCCGATTCCATGATCGTTTACTCAAAATCAACACTTAATCAAGTTTTTCCATCTTAAAGCTTTCGAAATGAGAATTCTCTTTCCAAATTTACTCCGAACATCCTGAATTCCAATTCCGACCACGCGCATAAGTCATAATACTTGAAGTGAAGCTACTCAAGGTCTCAAACCGCCGAACAACGCGTTAGAGATAAAAAATGAATGGTTGGGTCGGGTCGTTACAACCTAGCATGCTCGTCACCTCTAATTATCCACATCATATGAATTTCTCGGGGTTTCATACCCTTAAGACCAGATTTAAGATAGTTTCTTACCTCAACGGCGTAGAATCCTACTCTGGAATGCCTTTTCCTCTCGAATTGGTCTCCAAATGACCTGAATCTAGTCACAAATAGTACAACACCATTACAATCCCAATTCGGCTCAACCCGGCCCCCTAGGCCCACATCTCAAAACTCAACAAAAATAACAAAACCTGAAAACCCATTTAGTCACGAGTCTAACCATACTAAATTTACCAAAATCCGACCTCAATTGCCCCTCCAAAACCCCAAAATTCACCCTCCAACTTCCCAAGCCCTAACCCCTAATTTTTCACTTCAAAACCCCACTAATTAGGTGAGAAATCAAAGGGAAAACACCATAGCTAAGGATAATTAGGTTCCAGGAACTTACCTTAGTGATACCCCTCGAATTCCCTTCAAAAATCTCCTCAAAACCTCCAAAGTCCGTGTTCAAAACTGTGAAAATGAGGAAAAATCTCGAAGTCCTCCATTTATACTTTCTGCCCAGCAAAACCACACATGCGGTCCCTTTGTCACTTCTGTCACGCCGCACATGCGGAATTTCAATCGCAGGTGCGGAACTTACTTAAACCCCCAGGTTTCGCATCTGCCGCCAACAACTCGCCCTTGTGGGTGTACACCTGTGGACCCTGCCCACTTCGGCGGTTCCTCCCCTCTCAGGCCCTATCCGCATCTGCGACTATACTCCTGCACCTGCGTGATCGCAGATGCGCTCATCCCTCCGCATCTATATTTCCATTCACGCCCAAGCTTGCCCGCACCTGATACCTCCTCCTCGCTTCTGCGAGGCCGCACCTGCAGGCTTCCCACCGCAGGTGTGGAAACACTAGAACACCAGAAACATCTGCCAAGTCTTAGTCCAAAATTTCCTTCCGATGGGCATTCGAAACACCCCCGACGCCCCTAGGACCTCAAAGAAACCTAAAAACAAGTCATATAACCCAATACAAACTTAGTCGAACCCTTGAACCACTCAAAACAACATCAAATCACCTAAATACCCTCAGATTCAAGCCTAAGAACTTCTAAACTTCCAAATTCCGCAAATGACACCGAAACCTATCAAACCATGTTCGAATGACCTCAAATTTTACACACACGTCAAAAATGACACCACGAACCTACTCCAACTTCCGGAATTCCGTTCCGACCCGATATCAAAATTTTCCCTACCGACAAAAATTGCCAAATTGCCAACTTTCGCCAAATCAAGCCTAATTCTACTAGGGACCTCCATATCACATTCCAGACGCGCTCCTTAGTACGAATTCACCTGACAAAGCTAACAGACCCATACAAATTCAAATCCGAGGTCGTTTACACACAAGTCAACATCCAGTTGACTTTTCCAACTTAAACTTCTAATAGAGAGACTAAGTGTCTCAATTTCTCTCTGAAACCACTCCGGACCCGATCCAACCAACCCGATAAGATATTATACAACTGTAAAGAACGGATGAAGCAGAAATGAGGGAAACAAGACTATAAATCTCGAAATGACCGGCCAGGCCGTTACATCCTCCCTCTCTTAAACACATGTTCGTCCTCGAACGGGTCTAGAAACATACTATGAGTCTCAAATAGGTGTGGATATCTGCTCCACATCTACCGCTGGGTCTCCCAAGTGGCCTCCTCCATAGGCTGAAGCTATATCCTTTGACCTAAACTTTCGAACCTGCCGATCCAAAATGGCCACTGGCTCCACATCATAAGTCATATCACCATCCAACTGAACCGTGATGAAGTAGAAAACATGGGACAGATCGCCAATATACTTTTGGAGCATAGAAATATAAAATAATGGATGCACACTCGACAAGCTGGGTGGCAAGTCAAGCTTATAAGCCACCTCCCCTATCCTCTGAAGCACCTCAA
This sequence comes from Nicotiana paniculata, assembly GCA_005239505.1. Classification (NCBI taxonomy): domain Eukaryota; kingdom Viridiplantae; phylum Streptophyta; class Magnoliopsida; order Solanales; family Solanaceae; genus Nicotiana; species Nicotiana paniculata. The sequence continues at coordinate 19,341 of MDKI01138300.1, forward strand.
AAGGCCCAATGAACCAGGGCTCAGCTTGCCCCTCTTCCCAAACCTCATAACATCATTCATGGGTGATACCTTCAGCAAAACCTTCTCCCCAACCATGAAAGACACGTCACGGACCTTCCTATCAGCATAACTCTTCTTCCTAGATTGCGTCATGTGAAGCCGCTCCTGAATCAATTTCACCTTGTCTAATGCATCCTGGACCAAGTCTGTGCCCAAGAGCCTAGCCTCACCCAACTCAAACCAACCCACTGGAGATCTACACCGCCTCCCATATAAAGCCTCATACAGAGCCATCTGAATACTCGACTGATAACTGTTGTTTTATGCAAACTCCACGAGCGGAAAAAACTGGTCCCATGAACCCCCAAAATCAATGACACAAGCGCGTAACATGCCCTCCAATATCTGGATAGTGCGCTCGGACTGTCCGTCCGTATGAGGGTGAAAGGTTGTGCTCAAATCAACCTGAGTACCCAACTCTCGCTGCACGTCCCTCCAAAACTGCGTTGTAAACTAGAGCCCCTTATTAGAGATGATGGAAACTGGGACACCATGCAGACGAACAATCTCTCGGATGTAAATCTCAACCAACCGCTCTGACGAGTAAGTAGTACCAACTAGAATGAAGTGTGCGGACTTTGTTAGCCGATCCACAATCACCCAAATAACATTGAACTTCCTCGAAGTCCGTGAGAGCGGGGCTACGAAATCCACGGTGATCCGCTACCACTTCCACTCTGGGATGTCTAACCTCTGAAATAAACCACCCGGTCTCTAATGCCCATACTTAACCTGCTGACAGTTGAGACACCGAGCCACAAACCCAACTATATCCTTCTTCATCTGCCTCCACCAATACTGCTGTCTCAAATCCTGGTACATCTTTGCGGAACCCGGATGGATGGAATACCGCGAGTTGTGGACCTCCTCGAGAACCAACTCCCGAAGCCCATCCACATTGGTCATACATATCCGGCCCTGCATCCTCAACATGTCGTCATCACCAATAGTCACATCTCTAGCATCGCCTCGCTGAACCCTGTCCTGAAAAATGAGCAGGTGGGGGTCATTATACCGACGCTTCCTGATGCGGTCATAAAGAGAAGACCTGGAAACCACACAAGTCAATACCCAACTCGGTTACAAAATATCCAGTTTGACAAGCTGGCCCGCTAAGGCCTGAATATCCAGTGCTAATGGTCTCTCTGCTGCTGGAAAACATGCTAAGCACTCCGCCCAGCGACTCAAGGCATCAACCACCACATTGGCTTTCCCCGGATAGTAAAAAATATTGATATCATAATCCTTGAGAAGCTCCAACCATCTCCGCTAACACAAATTAAGATCCTTCTGCTTGAATAGATGCTGCAAACTCCAGTGATCAGTATAGATCTCACAATGAACCCCGTACAAGCAGTGCTGCCAAATCTTCAATGCGTGAACAATAGCTGCTAAGTCAAGATCATGGACATGATAGTTCTTCTCATGAGTCTTCAATTGGCACGAGGCATATGCAATCATCCTACCCTCCTGCATCAGAACACATCCAATACCTATCATCGAGGCATCACGATACACGATGTAAGAACCTGAAGCTGACGACATAAATAAAACTGGAGTCGTGGTCAAAGCAGTCTTTTGCTTCTGAAAGCTCTCCTCGCACCCATCCGACCACCTGAATGGAGCACCCTTTTGGGTCAATTTGGTCAAGGGAGATACAATAGATGAAAATCCCTCCACAAAGAGACGATAATATCCCGCCAAACCAAGAAAGCTCCTAAACCCCGTGGCTGAGGACAGTCTTGGCCAACTCTGCACCGCCTCTATCTTCTTTGGATCCACCTGAATACCCTCATTAGACACCACGTGCCCCAAGAACGCCACTGAACTGAGCCAAAACTCACACTTGGAGAATTTTGCATAATGTTTCTCCTCTCTCATTCTCTATAATACAATCCTCAGATGCTGAGCATGCTCCTCCTGGCTACGAGAGTACACCAGGATGTCATCAATGAATACACTAATGAATGAGTCCAAATAGGGATGAAATACAATGTTCATCAAATGCATGAATGCTGCTGGGGCATTGCTCAACCCAAAAGACATCACCAGGAACTCATAATGGCCATATCGGGTCTTGAAAGTTGTCTTAATAATATTCGAATCCCGAATCTTCAGCTGGTGATACCAGGATCTCAAATCAATCTTGGAGAACACCCTCGCTCCCTGAAGCTAGTCAAATAAATCATAAATACGAGGCAAAGTATACTTGTTCTTGACCGTGACCTTGTTCAACTGCTTGTAATCAATGCACATCCTCATGGAACCATCCTTATTCTTCACAAATAGAACTGGTGCACCCCAAGGTGACACACTAAGCCGAGTAAACCCCTTAACAAGGAGATCTTGAAGTTGTTCTTTCAACTTCTTCAACTCCGATGGTTCCATAAGATACGGTGGAATAGAAATGGGCTGAGGGCCCGACACCAAATCAATACCAAAGTCAATATCCCTGTCAGGAGGCATGCCCGACAGGTATGCAGGAAACACATCCCGAAACTCACGTACCTCCGGAACAGAATCAAAGGCAGGAGTCTCTGCACTAATATCCCTCACAAAAGTCAAATAGGATAGACAACCCTTCTCACCCATACACTGAGCCTTCAAGTATGAAATCACCTTAGTAGGTACATAGTCTATAGAACCGGTCCACTCAACCCACGGCAAACCCGGCATCACCAACATCACCGTCTTAGCATGACAATCTAGAACAACATGGCATGGAGACAATTAATCCATAACCAATATCACATCAAAGTCAACCATGCTGAGCAGTAAAAGATCTACTCGGGTCTCCAAACCCCCAATAGTCACCACACATGACCGATATACCAGTCTACAACAATAGTATCGCCCACAAGAGTATATACATGAAAAAATGAAACTAAAGACTCACGGGGCATATCCAGAAAATGAGCAAAATACGAGGAAATATATGAATAAGTGAAACCAGGGTCAAATAATATAGAGGCATCTCTTTGGAAAACTGAGACAATACTTGTAATCACAGCCTCTGAAGAAATAACATATGTTCTGGCAGAGAGGGCATAGAGACGGGCCTGGCCACCCCTGATCTCCCTCCCCCTCTCAGGCGACCCCTAGCTGACTGAGCTCCATCCCTAGCTGGTTGGGCGGGTGGTGGAGGAACTGATGCTGATGACATAGACTGGCTCCTTTGCGGAGCGGGACCTTCCATTATATAGGGAAACTCTCTCCTCATGTGACCAAAATCCCCACACTCATAGCAACACCCTGGTGCTGGTGATGGGGGATGGGAGGGAGCCTCGAGCACCAGGATAACTAGCAGAAGGACCCGGCATGGATGAACCCTGACCCAATGGAGCACGAGAATAACTCTGCACTAGAAGTCACCAAGAAATCAACGGCCCTGCTGATAACTGTTAGAACAATGGCCAGATGATACACCACGGTGAAATGGGCGAGCTTTCTGAGCATGTATGAATGGACGATCTTTCCCGTACTGGAACTGAGCCCCAGAAGGAGCACTGCTAAAACCACCCTGTCCACGAGCCCTCTTGGCCTCCCTCTCAACCCTCTCCTGACCGTGAACCATTTCAATCTGCCGAGCAATGTCAATAACCTCATCAAAGGTAGCATCAGACATTCTCTTTCTGGTCATAAGCAATCGCAGCTGGTAAGTGAGACCATCTATATACCTCCTTATCCTCTCCCTGTCTGTGGGAACCAACCAGATAGCATGGTGGGCCAACTCTGAGAATGGCATCCCATACTGCGTCACAGACATATCACCCTGACAAAGTTGCTCAAACTGTCTAGGCAGCTCCTCTCTGTGGGACTGAGGCACGAACTTCTCCAAAAAGACGATGGAGAACTGCTACCAAGTAAAGGGTGTTGCACTGACCGGCCTACACCTCTCGTAAGCCTCCCACCAACTGAATGAGACACCAGAGAATCAAAAAGTAGTGAACGAGACCCCCACTAGTCTCCAGAATACCTGTTGTACGGAGTATCCTCTGACACCTATCAAAGAAACCCTGTGCATCCTCACCCTCTGCACCACTAAAAGATGGAGGCTGGAGTCTCCCAAACCTCTCCAATCTATGCTGCTCATCCTCAGGTGTAGAAGGAACCACATAGTCCTGAGCATCTGAAACCGACTGGGCTAGTGGCGCCCCCGATGTCTAGAGTCCCTTAACAACTTGCTCGGGTGTGCGGGCGGTGGGAGTCTGAGTTCCTCCCCCGGGCCTGAGAAGTGGTTGCGGCCGTCGAAACAGAGACCTCCTAAGAAAGTCCAGTACACACTATCACAATCTGAGATAGGGCCTCCTAAAGGCCAGGAATCACAATAGGCACAGGTGGTGCCTGAGCTGGTCCCACTGGAGCATACATAACTAGGACCTGGTCCTGATCTAGGGTAACTAGTGGATCTACAAGTACTTCCCTAGTTGCTGTGCGGGCTACACAAATGCCCCTACCACAGCCTATACCGCGGCCTTGGCCTCTCGTGGCCCTGGCTGGTGGTACTAGTGGCTGGCCCTCCTGCCCGGTAGTGCAAGTCCTCACCATCTGTGAGAGAATGAATAACAAAAGTTTAGTTACCATAATCAACAAATTCGCACGAAAATGAATTCAAGAATGTGGAATTTCCTAAAGGTTTTGCAGCCTCTCGAAGATAAGTACAGACATCTCCATACCGATCCACAAGACTCTACTAAACCTGCTCATGACTCGTGAGAACTATGTAACCTAGGATCTGATACCAACTTTTCACGACACAAAACCCAATATTTCGTGATGGAACCTATTGATGGTATTAGGCAAGTCGACTTTCCAAAAGATACTTTAGAAATCAATATAAAAGTAACATAAAACTTTCCATATCAAGAATCTTTCAAATAAATCAAAGTTATACTAAAAAAAGAACCAAAATGCGGAATACTAGCCCCAAACATCAGGGTGTCACCAAGTCATGAGCAACTAGACTCTCAATCTAAAAAGACAATGTTTATAATAGTCTACGTCTAAATATCAACACAGAGAAAGAAAGATAATAAGGAAGGAGCCCAAGGTCTGCGAACGTCGGCAGCTACATCGTAAATCTCCAGAAAATCAACTACGCACGAGCTCAATGAACTCTGCGTCCGGTCACACCTGGATCTGCACACAAGGTGCAGGGAGTAACATGAGTACTTCCAACTCAATAAATAACAGGATTAAATAAGGAACTGAGAAGTAGTGACGAGCTACAGAAATACAATTCATTTCAGTAATTTCAGCAAAAATAGGCATGCTTTCGATCCTGTATTTTAAATCAAAACATTTCGAGCTCAGGTAAAACAATATCATCCCTCTAAAAATTTCACAACAACAAAAATTAGAAATGAAGTGCAAGAACAAATAAGAGCAAGTACAACCTCACAGGACTACTGTCACTCATCTATATCAACAGCTCAATCACTCGGCTCTCAGCCTCAATACTCACAATCAAAGGTACCTATGCTCACTAGGGGTGTACAAACTCTGGAGGGGCTCCGACAGCCCATGCGCTATATTGCTGCAGTGTACAACCCGATCCAAGTACTGCTATGGCGTACAACCCGATCCGATATATGACCCGAAGGCTTGTTGCGGCATGCAACCCGATCCAATATTGTTGCGGCATGCAGTCTGATCCAATATATCTTACATAGCTCTCAACCCGGCACTCAGGCCCTGCCTCAGTCACTAGCCTATCCAGCCTCACCGAATATCACAATAAACAACCCAAACAAAGAATACAAAAAGTATTAACAAGATATGAGAGAGAGCTGAGATATAATGCATAAGTTAAACGGTGACTGAGTACAAGACAACAATTAGCAGTCAATTCAAAAAGTACACAACCACTGCAGGTTCCAACAGTGATATCATATAGCCTAAGTATGGTTTCTAACATGGAAGGCAGTCAATAACTCAAAAACAAGATGAAACAAGTAATAACAATGGGCTATTCGACTTTACAGTCTCCCAGGACGGACCAAGTCTCAATCCCACATGGTGCACGCTCACACGCCCGTCACCTATCATGCGCATCACCTCTAATTATCCACATCATATGAATTTCTCAAGGTTTCATACCCTCAAGACAAGATTTAAGACCTTTACTTACCTCAACGGCGTAGAATCCTACTCCGGAATGCCCTTTCCTCTCGAATCGACCTCCAACTGCCTTGAATTTAGTCACAAACAGTACAACACCATTAAAATAGGTTTAAGGGATCAATAGCACAAGAAAGCTATCAATTTAGACCCAAAAATCCGAATTCGGCTCAACCCGGCCACCAGGCCCACATCTCAAAACTCGACAAACGTCACAAAACCCGAAAGACTATTAACTCACGAGTCTAACTATACTAAATTTACCAATATCCGACCTCAATTGCCCCTCTAAAACCCCCAAAATTCACTCTCCAACTTCCCAAGCCCTAACCTCCAATTTTCATTTCAAAACCCCACTAATTAGGTGAGAAATCAACGGTAAAACACCATAGCTAAGGATAATTAGGCTCAAGGAACTTACCTCATTGATAACCCTCTAATTCCCTTCAAAAATCTCCTCAAAACCTCCAAAGTCCGTGTTCAAAATTATGAAAATGAGAAAAAATCTCGAAGTACTCTATCTATTCTTTCTGCCCAACAAAACCTCTCCTGCGGTCCATTTGTCGCTTCTGCGATGCCGCACCTACGGAATTTCCATCGCATGTTGGAAACCCACTTAAACCCCCAAGTTCCGCATCTGCGACCAACAACTCGCACCTGCGGGCCCTACCCGTTTATGCGGGTCCTCCCCTCTCAGGACCTCTCCACATCTGCGACTATACTCCCGTACCTGCGTGCTCGCAGATGCCCTCATCCCTCCGCATCTGCTCTCCAGTCAGGCCAAAGCTTGCTTGCACCTGCGAACTCCTCCTCGCTTCTGCGGGGCCGCACCTGCCGGCTTCCCACCGCAGGTGCGGAAACACCAGATGTCACTACCCAAATTCCCAACCCTAAGGATCGTGATGGCGCCTAACACCACACTTGCTAGGCAAGACAATGTTAGAGTTCGATTAACTATTTTCCTTTGATTATCCATTTAAACATAATAAAATAATTTAAATTAAACTTAATCTAATGGTTTCCAAAGAATAAATCCAAATATAAAATAATAAATAAACCGAGCCACGAACTAACTATATAAATAACTCCAAAACTATCCCAGGGTCTGGTGTCACAATTTACGAATTACTAAAGAATACTACAATTAATGGGCTGAAAGAAATAATATAATTGTTTTAGGAAAATTATAAAACAGTCTCTACGAACTAAGAGAAGGCTCTCGGGATCTGCGAACACCTCCATATATACCTCGTGTCTCCAGATAATGAATAGCGGCTACTAAAAATCTCTACTGCTGGCCGGTGCCTGTATCTGCACAAAAGAGTGCAGAGTGTAGTATCAGTACAACCGAACCCATGTACTGAGTAAGTGCCAAGCCTAACCCCGACGAAGTAGTGACGAGGCTAAGCCGGAGCAATTATACCTTAACCTACGACAATATATGTATATAATAAAGTAATAAAACAATTCTACGCAAACAAGAAAATATAACTACAACAATGAATAAATAAAATAACTCAGTTGCCTATTCCAGGTCTCGTCTGTCACTAAAGTTTCACACAACTTTAATTTAAAATAACCAAATGTGCAAGATATGGGAAAACGGTAGGATAGAACAATATACTTCCAAATCTCTATAATAAAAAAATCAGTAAAGTATAATTATCCACCCTTATCACTGTCATATATATATATTTTTCCTGTCCACCCTTATTACAATCATATATATTTTCCTTGTACACCCTTATCACAGTCATATATATTTATTTCCCCTGTCCACCCTTATCACAGTCATATATATTTATTTTTCATGTCCACCCTTATCATTGTCATGTATATATTTCCCCTGTCCACCATTATCACAGTCATATATATTTGTTTATTTATCAAAACTTTCACAATTCAGGCCAAGCCTTTCACAACACTTTTATTTCAACAATTGTAAACAGAAAACTGTACTTCTCATAAACTCATCAATATTATCACAAAAATGGA